>LPNX010875970.1:0-24694 GCA_001517045.1 Pseudotsuga menziesii | reverse complement strand
TTTTCAATGCGAATGTTCATATGAATCATTGAATTTAGAAATATCAAATATGCATGTATGATGTGAGTGTGAAATGTTTTATTTTTATAAATTTTAACATGCACACACACATATATAAATATATATATACATACATATATATATATATATGTCTACAGTGCCCCCGACGTACCGAAGTACCCTGTTTCAAAAAGTGGCGTCCCCGTCCCCGTCCCCGTACCAGTACCCGTCCCCGTACCCACGTTTTCTGGCAACTTAGTTTCAAAGATATCACAGGGAACCCAACTTTCCAAATATTTGTCATTCGGTGGAGTGCATGGAGGAATCTTATCACATGAGACTTCTAAGATTTGATTTTTAATTAAAGTCTCAAAGTTATCATCCATCTCAGATGTAAGGGATTCTTCCTCACTTGTATCACATCCTTGGCTATATCCCTCCTCATGATCATAGTCATCTTCTTCAGAAAAAAGGTCACAAGGTAGTAAACCTTCCAAACTATCATCATTATGCTCATTAGTAGGATTAGTGCTAAATTTTTTAGTGAGATCATCCAATTGCTGACCATAATCTTCGACTTCACCCCGGGTTTCCGTGGTGACAGGATGGCGCTGTCCAACTGTGTTAATGTATTCAGGCTCTCTTGAATATTGTTTTGTCTCTCTCCAACTTTCTCCGGAAATATCATGCATGTCATCTACACGGTTTATGTACTCAGGCTCGCTTGATGATGCTTTAGGACCACAACCCTTCGGAAAACCATGCTCCTGAACATAGCATGCATAATAACAAGGAGATTCTTCATGAAGGTCTTCACATGCCCTGCAATATGAGTTATGTGGCCGAATGATAATCTGAAAGTTGGATCCGACTGGCTGGCTGATCAATAATGATTTTTGGCTTAAGGTTAGAGCCTTCAATCACTGAATTCGGGTTCCGGATGACTAACTTATTACAAATTGAATTTTTCCATTTAAATTATGGAAAATTTTAATTAAAAAACTTAGGAAAAATTTAAAAATTAAAAAATTAAAAATAAAAATTTTGACGCGTCCGGTAAAAAAATTTCGGAAAATTTTTCGAGGGTCCTAGTGACTTAGGACATGACCATGCTCTATTCTAATAATTCCTAGTAGGTTTATACATACTCAGCTGGGCTCTAATAACCCCCCAAGGCCCAGAATTCAAAATCGGGCATTCCAGCTTTGGAGGAAGCGGGAGAAAACCTCGTCAATTATACTCGGCTATAGGCAAAGCATAATTGTCAAGAGCAAAAAACTCCCTGGAATACCTTAGTTGAGATTCTACGTTTCAGGAGACCGAACCACTCAAAAATACCCTACTAGCACATTTTATTACAAACCCCGCTGGGCCATGGTCAAAATTATTAAAATGAAAAACTGGCTAGCCAATATTTGCTAGACATGAAGACGGATCAACTAATACACTGAAATCAGACATTGAACATGTTTGTCAACTAGCGGCTCCTCAGGTAACCCAACTATGGTACAAAAAGTTGGATAACAGAGTCAAACTAGATCCACGATTCTTCCCAACCAAGCAACCTGTAAATCACTCAAAGACTTGCAAACTCGTGCGATATGGTGATTACACATAAATTGAGACTAAAACTACATGCATATAAACTTATAAACATGTCAGAGCTAGATCTCTAAGTACATGTGTTCAAAATAGAAGAAACAAGTAAACTTACTTATAGCCCTCTATTTCCAATGATTGGGAGCAATCTTTGTTCAGTCGGATTCATAATTCAAGATGCTAAAATTTGAAACAACACACAGATTATCTCATGAAGATCAGACAATAATGGCCTACACACAATTGCACCACACCATTAGCCTCCAAAGCTTTCTTTATTGCAACGAAATCACAAAATACTGTATCAATTACAACTAGCAAGCCCCTTCATACAACTGTAACTAGCTTGGAAGAGAGAAAGGCTGCTTTATTTATTATAGCTAGAGCGAAGCCCCTGGGGAGTTACCAACACTGAAGATGCACTCAGAGTTAATTGAGTTGAAGAGGATTCCCACTGAGTTGAACTGAGGTGGGATTGAAGAGGTGATTGACACCTTTCACCCACCAATCATCTACTGCCAACACAACCACCTAACTTACCAACTCCAAAACGGAGTTCATCTCTCCCCCTAAGTCACAGGGTTCGCCGAACCTAATCCTTGAGGTTCGAGGTTCGGCGAACCTCAAAAAAAAATTCAGGTTCAGCGAACCTAATGGCGAACCTAATGGTGAACCTAATCAAGGCGAACCCGAACCTAATGGCGAACCTAAACGATTTTCGAATTTTTAATTAAAAAAAACAATTTTTTTTAAAACAAAAAAGGGTACCCTAGCCCGATACCTAAATCGTTTTACCTCGTTTAGACTCCGCCCTAGCACCCGATACAAACCCCACCGCAACTCTGTCCGACTCCGCCCGATCTCTGCAAGACTGAACATCATCACGATTCAATGTTCACCTCTTCAAGAGTCAGACCCATCACCGATTCAGTCGCTGAAGCTCATCTTCAATTGCTTTTTCATTTCGAGAGAAATATCAACTTTGAAAGATGGTATCATTTCACGAAAATGAAAGTGTAATCTTTAGTTACTTTTACGTGTTGGTTCGCTGTGTTTTATGGAAGTTTTGCATCATAATTTATGTCGCTGAAGTTTTCTGGGGTTATATGGTATGATATTTTTTTCTTTGGAATACCATGTATTAACACTTTGTTATTTAGCTAAAGTTTGCAGGTTGATATGGCATAATGCTTTATTTTTATTTGCTTAAAGTAAGCTGGATTGATATAATATGGCATAATACTTTATTTGGTTGATATGGCATATACTTTATTTGATGGATATGGCATATACTTTATTATCTACCATACAATTTTTATTTGGTTAAAGTAAGTTGGGTTGATATATTATGGCATAATATTTTCGTTAGAATACAATGTAAACTCTTTGCTACCCAAAGAATGCTGGGTTGATATATGGCATAATGATGGGTTGATATATGGCATAACGCTCGACCTTTTGTTTTGATTGGGGTTATAAAGTATTTTAGTTGATATGGTGTTGCATGATATTTTCTTTATAAAACAATGTGAAACTCTTTGTTATTTGGTTAAATATGCAAGCATATTGCTTGAGTTTCAATGTAAACTCTTTGTTACCCAAAGAATGCTGGGTTGGCATAATGTTAGACTTGTCATAAACAACAAGTGTGTATATATATATATATATATATATCCGAACCTAATGTCGAACCTCATCCGAACCTCATCGAAAAATTCGAACCCGAACCGAACCTAATGCTCGCCGAACCCGAACCGTGTGACTTAGCTCTCCCCACACGTGAGTTTGGTGAAGAGGTGGTGATGTGAAGGTGATGTCACCCTTTTCTTATTTCGTTGCCCATATGATACACCAAAGTTTTAAAAATAACGTGAATAACCAAGTGGGGAGGGGTCCACCCTCTTTCCCCATTCGCTACAAAAGACTAGCGTGGACCCTCACGTGAGCCTTCCTCATGCTTCTCCTCACTAAATCGTATGCTATGCCAATGTTTAAAACTTATTTGAAAATGAGGAGGGCTTCACCATCCACCTCACGCTAGCCTTATTGGAGTTTGACGTCACCCCTCTACTTCACGTGAGCTTCATGTACTAAGCCATGCTTTAAAACCAAGTTTTAATACAATATTTTACCCACACTTAAGTTGAAGAGGGTCGTAAGTTTAATGGGGGACCCATGTCACCCCATTCACTTATTTTTTTAATTTTTTTCTTTTTCAAACTTCGACTTTGGTGCCAATTTGTCGAAATTTAGCATTAAAATGCTCTTTTGATGCATCTTTAGGTGAATAATGCCTCACGAGGTGTTTCGACTGCCCGATCTGAAGTGGAAAGTAGACCCTATAGTAAAGTGGACGCTCCGGGTGTGAAAACGAGTGTCCCCACGTCAAAAACGGACTTAGTATCTGACTTTTATTACATTTTGAAATTTTCTAATTAAACCATTAAAAATGGCCTAATTTTGCGGAAAAAAAATTTATTTTCTCAGAAACTGAAGAAACTCTAGGGGGACCTAGCACATGTCCATACGACTCAAAATCAATGCCTAGTATGTTGAAAAACACTAACACGAAGGCTCTAATAACTTCCTAGGGCCGAGACACCAAGAGGACTACCTCAACTTTGGAGGTGTGAGTGAAAAACTCAAGAAATTATTAGTCGTTTGTTCAACAACCAATAATAACCGAGGGATAAAACACTCTGGGCTAGTCGCCTTGACGCTTAAGTCCAGGAAACCGAGCCTTTTATAAAAAATTAAATGATAGGACATTTTTTACAATTTCCCCAAAGGGGTATGAACATGTGTTTACAAAAAAAATAACTAAAAGTTCCCAGACGAAGGCTGAATGACTTCTGAATTCTAAGAGGTGAACAAGTGTATGTTCTCATCACCCGGCTCACTTGAAAATACCGACTAACTAGGACTTAGTAGTAACAAGACATAAAAGTCGATACTGAAAGTCTGAATATAGTTGTCCAATAGTACTCAAAAGTGGGAAACCAATGGTCCAATACAAAATGACATCACAAAACTAGCAGCTAACTATTTGTCTCTGAAATATAAATCAATGCCCTCTTCCCCTTTTACGAGAAAAGATCATGGGCTGTTTGTCAGGCCTGCCCCTGACAATAGAAGGTCCTGGCCTTGCTGTCGGTGCCAATGAGGGACTCGATGCCAATGAGGGACTAGATGCATCAACCAGTGTAAAAGGTGGTGCTAATGAAGCCACATCACCCTCCATGAAGTCCTCTGGGTCAAAGCGCTCCGCCTCCTCCTCCTGTTCCTCCTCTTGCTCCTCCTCATCCTCCTGCCCCTACTGCTGCTGCTCCTCATCTAACCATGCAGGTGCCTTCTCCATGATAGGTAACTCAACCTCCACCCTCCACATGGATAATACATCAATATTCTCCAAGCAAATGGCATCCACATCGGGTGCTATCTCCACCTGCTTCATCCACAGTCAAAGATTGTAATGGGCATACACCAAGTCATTCAGGCATGGGAAATCTAACCTGTAAGAGGGTGATAAAAAGATTTAATGAGTCTTGACTCTTGAGGCCAGAGGAAAACAATATGAAAGAGGATCTTACATTACAATAGATTTAATTGCTTTTATAAAGTTCTTACCTGGTGCGTTTCTTTGAGTGTATTTTATCAAAGACACTCCAATTACGCTCACATCCAGAAGAACTACAGGTTTGGCTGAGGACTCGGATGGCAATTTCTTTTAAATTTAGTCCCCTTGCACCACATGTCCTCCACCAAACACCTACAATAAACAAGAAAGAAAGAGAATCGAATTATATAATTCAAATTTCAATTTTCAAATAAAATGATAAATCATAAAACACAATTAAAATTTAAGAATTTGAAGTTCAAAATTCAAATAAATTATAATTTCAATTTGTTAATCACTTACTTGGAGTCAAACTAGTCCTTGCATGGATAGCATTGGCGTAGCCAAATAGTCCAATAGCCTCTCGATACATCTCCATCTCACGAGTAATACTCGTGCGAGTCTCAAAATTAGGTACCATCCTATTCATACATTCGATAAGCCCTTCCAAAACCTCTTCATCAAAATCAAACTTACACTTGTAGGAAAAGGTCAGGTTGAGGAAAAGTGCAGCTGCATGAATAGGTCGATGGAGCATCCCAGTCCATCGTGTATCAATCAACTCCCATAGCATCATGTGTCTATTGTGTCTAGGGGTACCCTTCCCCACATAATAAGACCAAATAGACTCTTTAGCCCTATCCATGGTCTCGTACAAATAGCCCATAACGGGCTTGTCACTGTCAACTAATCTCAAAACCTTTACCAAAGGTTCACTGACTAAGCACACTTCCTCCACTCCTTCCCAAAAGGAGTCAGTGTAAATCAATCTAGCAATGGCTTTCCCATCTTCTCTCTTGCTATATGTGCAATCTCGCCACTCATCACAAACAAACATTTGCTTCAGCTCAAACTAAACTCGAAGCAAAGATTGAAGAGAAATGAAGTTGGTGGCAAATCGTGTGATTCTAAGACGCAACAATTCCCTATTTCTCGTGCATCTCCGCATGAGGCTAAGAACCCAAGCATGGTTATATATGAATTTGGTGATACTCTTATCCTGATCAACAACCTCCTTGATGAAGGGAATTTTCCCCACATCCTCCACCATCAAATCAATACAATGTGTAGTGCATGGACTCCAAAACAGTGAGGGGTGCCTCTCCATGAGCAATCTACCAGCAGCCACATAATTGGCCGCATTATCTATTATGATCTGCACCACATTGTCCAAACCAATCTCCTGAAGGACCCCATCCAACAACTCACATAACAATGTTGCTTCTTTTACCTGTGCCGATGCATCAACGGATTTGATAAACATGGTACCTTTAGGGCACTGTACCAAGAAATTGAGAAGGGTCCAAACCTTCACATCTATCCAACCATCAGACATCAATGTGCATCCAGAAATATCCCATGACTATTTGAATTCCTCCAATCTAGTGTTGATGTCTTTCTTCTCTACTTGAAGAATTGGGCCCCGAATCTCCTCATATGTAGGGCACTTGTAACCCGGGTCAACAATAGCAATGGGATCACACATAGGCTAAAAAAAAGGATTGCTTCTTGTTATTGTAAGAGGCAAGTCACTCCAGAAAAGCATCCTCCCCATAACCCTATCTACTTATTCCTTCTCCCTTTTTTTAACCATGGACTTGATACTATTCCATGGAACAAAGAAAGATGAGGCGGCGGCCCTCACGGAAGCTGAACCCATGGCCATGGAGCCCTTAACACTACCCTCAGTGGGATCCGGATGATCATAATCATATGACCCTGAAGTCCTAGCCACTCCACCTGCAACAAGTTCAACTCTATTTGCAGCTAACTCTTCCATTTTTCAATCCTTTGAGTGAATTGCATCTTGGGCCATTCTCATAATCTCGGGGGTAACTGCACTACAAAGCCCCACATCATGGCCAAGGAGTTTTGCCAAATGGTCATATGTTGTCCACACAATTTGCAATTCAATCGTTGTCGGTTTGTTTCATCTTTAGGGTCAGCATATTGCCAAAATGGGTCCAATGCCTTTGGCATTTTTGCAATGGAAATGTATAGCTGCAAAACTCAAACTTGTGACTACAAAAAAAAAAAAAATACATTAAACCCAAAGAACAAACCAAAGCACAAGGCTAGTAGGCCTGCCCCACATCATGGCCAGGGAGTTTCGCCAAATGGTACTTCAACCTGCTAATGCCTCCTGCAATATGTTGTCCACACAATTTGCAATTCAATCGTTGTCGGTTTGTTCCATCTTCAGGGTCAACATATTACCAAAATGGGTCCAATGCCTTTGGCATTTTTGCAATGGAAATGTATAGCTGCAAAACTTAAACCTGTGACTGCAAAAAAACAATAAAAATACATTAAACCCAAAGAACAAACCAAAGCACAAGGCTAGTAGGCCTTCCATAAAATCATCAACGCTAAAATAATAAATTGATTCTTATGCAATAAGAGTTAATAGGTTTAGTTTTAAGTTTTAAGTTTTAACTTTTATTTCTTTTAATTTTTTAACGCTACAATGACAAATGAACAGAATAATTTTTAATTTTTCCAAATGAACAGAGTTTAGTAGTTTACTGATTTAAATTTTACATTTTACTTGAGAACCAAAATTGTTAAAATTTAAAAAATTAAAACTTAATGCTATTTCAAATTTCATTAAATACTAAACCTAGATTTACAAAATATAAAACTTAAAAGTTAAAACAATAAACTGGTTACTGAACAATGAAAACTCACCTCCTGCGTTTTCCATTGAGCTTCAAAGTTCAGCCTTCAGACTTCTAAACAATGCAAGTAGTCTGTTTCCCATGCAAGTTTTGGTCTGTATTAAGTTTTAACAGCCCTCAAACAAACCAAGTTCGGTGTTAAGAAATCAACACCCATCCCACGGTATCCTCACAGGGAGAGATAGCAGGTCACGGCTCTCTTGAAAAGGCCCACAACACACTACAGCAACTCTCACAGTACCCTCACAAACTCACGGCATCCTAGCAACATCCACACATCAGTTGACATTGTTGCCAACTTTTTTTGTACCATAGTTGGATTAGCTGAGGAGCCGCCAGTTGACAAACATGATAAATGTTTGTTTCCAGTGTATCAGATGATCCGCCTTTGTGCCTAGCCAGTTTTGGCTAGTCAGTTTTTGTTTTGAATAATTATGACCATGGTCTCGCGGGGTTTGTAATAAAATGTGCTAGTAGGGTGTTTTGAGTGGTTCGGTCTCCTAAGACATAGAATTTCAACTAAGGTATTCCAAGGAGTTTTTTGTCCTTGACAATTATGCTTTTCCTATAGCCGAGTATAATTGACGAGGTTTTTTCCCGCTTCCTCCAAAGCTGGAATGCTCGATTCTGAATTCTGAGCCTTGGGGAGTTATTAGATTCCAACTGAGTATGTATAAACCTACTAAACATTATTAGAATAGACTATGGTCATGTCCTAAGTCACTAGGACCCTCAGAAAAAATTCCGAAAAATTTTTACCGGACGCATCAAATTTTTTATTTTTTATTTTTTATTTTTTAATTTTTCTTAAGTTTTTAATTAAATTTTTCCATAATTTTAATGAAAAAATTTTATTTGTAATAAGTCAGCCATCCGGGGTCTGTTTTCAGTGATTGAAGGCTCTAACCTTAAGCCAAAAATCATTCATGATCAGCCAGGCAGCCAGCTCCAAGTTTCAGATCATCATTCAGCCACATAACGCATAATTTCTCAAAAAGTCAGTTTTGGGAAAGGTTTTGATTAAATAATAAAAATGATTATTTTGGAGAAAATCCAAATCTCTCCAAATTAATCTGAATTTAGCAAAATGAAATGCAGAATGACATGGCATCGAGCATTAATGATGATTGGAGTTAACAGAACTCGACTTCAGTCAGCATTCAGTGAGCATTGAGTTATCATTCACTTGGCAAATTCGCCTCCTTAAGTGATGACCACGTTTGGGTGATGTGGAGCCTATCTATTGGTTCGTTGATTCATTCGAGGTTGAGCATTGACATGTGTCCATGGCTTCTAGGTTTTGGCTCTTCCAAACCTAGCACAAGCCTCTTTAAGCCTTCACGCCTACCTCCCTAACCTAAAATGTGTGCTCTTCTCCTCCTTCACGCCCCAGCCTTGGAGACTCACGTTTTTTATGAGGGTGGGCTCATATGGCATGGGATGTGGTTGGTTAGGGTTGGAGTGGGGGCGCCTTGCCTAGGTGGAGGCCTCCCTTCACTCATTGTCTCATTGTCTTAGGTTTTGGCTCTCTCACGCGGCTATGAAGCTAGGTATTGTGCCCTCCCTGCATGGCGTGGTTTAGGGTTTAGGCCTTCTCTCATTGTATAAATAGAGACTCCTTTAGCTCTATTCGGATGGAACTTTTGTGCTAGAGTTACTCTGTAAAAATTGTATCAAGCTTTGCTTGCATTTGATTAGTAAGAATTTCGACTTTGGAGGTCCATTTCTCTTTGCATGTGGTGAATGTTCCATGGTTGAGGTGATACTACTTCTAACCTATTACTTTTTTTTTTACTTGAATGAGATCAGTTTATGCGTTAAGCTCAATAAGGCCACTGTTGGCACGGTAGAGTAATTGTTTGTAGTTTCAAATCAGTTATTTATGCAAAGTAGGTTATAATCTTGATGAATATGAGTAGTTAGTTATACGTAATATTGATCTCGATTGAACTATCTTAGCATACTTTTGATGTATATGATCTCACTTGTATCTGAGTTTTGGTATTAGTAGGGTTCACAGGTTGAAAAAGGATGCGAGTTCAACTACATCTAGCCCAAGCTTCAAGCAACCGGTTATTTAACACTTTGTGATTGTAGGGCCTACAAGGATCGTGCTCTTCTTATTCAAAAGAAAGTCGGAGTCGTCCTCCATCTCTTGTGTTCCATCCACAAGAAACTTCTTTCTCTACCCTTCTCTTTAAATTTTTTGCATTGTTCATAAAATAGATCCAAGCTTTCAATACTCATTATTCATATATGTTTTTAGGGCTTTGTTAGATCTAGTTTCTTTCATTAGATCTAGGGAAAATTTATGCTTTTGCATGCAAAATTTCAAAAAAAATTCTAAGTATAAAATTTTTCCGAATTTTTATTTTTATTTTTGCATTGCCTTTCCTACCATCTTTTAGTAATATATGTTTGCTGATTTTTTACTTTTGTGACAAGTACAGCAGAAATGCTGGTGAAATTTTGAAGAATCAAGCCTAAAAAGACCCATAAATTTCATTTTCTTCTTTCCACTTTCTGCAGCTTGCTCCAAAGGCCTTCCAGGAATAAGAAAATAAGCAAAAAAGTCATCAAAGGAAAGCATTGTAAACAAATTAATAAAGAGCAAGTGGGATTACAGCGCCCACACCCCTCCATCCCCCATTTGGGGGAAGCTTGTATCGTCTCCTCATTTTCATGCTTTGTTTCATAATTTACTAAAAGTAGAATAGGATAGAATAGTTTTAAATTGTTAGAATTTTGTTTTTTCATTGAAGTTAGATAGTTTATTTCTGAAAAGGTTCGTCTTTCAAAAAAGTAGAAAAGATAAAAAGTTTCCTTACTTATTTACTTATCTAGTTCAAAGTTTTGTTTACCTTTTGATATAATATTGCAAAACCCAAAAAATTACCAAAATCTCTTGAATCTCACTTTGTGCATCAAGAGTGCTCTCTATCGGAGAGTTGCTTTTCTTTTGTTATCTTGGTTTTGTTTTACTTACCCCCATGCTCTCCCTATTAGGGCCTAAAAACCTGAAAGAGACTCTTGGGTAGATTAGTTCTTTTAATTTTTCTTGAGTTTAATCAATTAATTGCTAAAGTCTCTTGAACTTGCAATAACCCAACTCAAGAGCATAGCTAGTTTTCATTTTCCTTGCATTAGGCATTTAGTCTAATTAAGTCTCTTGAACCTGTGTCATAAGACAAGGTCAAGAGCGCTCTGTCGGAGAGTTTTAATTAATCTACTTAATTAAAATTTGCAACTCACTTTCCCATAATTAATTAACTTCGTTGATCATCCTTTACCTAGTATGTTCTGTCAACTTTCGGGTTGGGCTTGTACTCAGAACGGTGAACGAACTTGCTAAATTCGCATAAGAGAAACATAATAAAATTTAAACCCATAACCAACGCACCGGCGTTGTAGAAAATTTCCTAAGTTCTTCTTAGTAGAGGTGCCGAAACTCCCCGCTGTCTAAGCTTCTCAGCTAGCTGGTCAATCTTCGCGATATCAGCCTGGGATACTGGGCGGGCCGTCATGTCTCCAATAGATTAAACTTGGAACATTTTCCCAGCTCTTGAAAAACCCTTTGCTAACACCATAAGCAAGATCATTCAAAATACTTAAAATATACCAAGAGCACTTGCACAACATTACATCCACTAGCTTTATTTCAGGACTTCGATTTATTTCTTAAAGGCATTGCAGAGCTTTGACTCCATAAAGGCACTGGTCTATTAATCTATGCTTTATTGTTATATCTGGATCACTTGTCTTTGGCATATTTAAATTCTTATCTGTGAATGCATCATTATTTTATAAAGTCTTGAATTATTGTCTATCTTTTAATTCTTGCAACATGGATTGCTTTGTCTTATGTTTAGAATTCATAATAAACAAACACATTTAATCACAAAAACTCCTAAACAACACCCATTCGCATCCGTAACCAATTAAAACACTTTAACTACATTGAGCCATAGAAACTCTTTGTTAGGGACTACCCCCCTTGTCTTCGTTAGGAGTTAGCCTAAACAGAGGAGCTAGGAGTAGGTGACAATACCTAGCTCTGTGCTTGCCCCCAAAGTCACACCTCTCCCACTTTCTCAAGTGAGGAGACAGCTTTCAGAAAGTTTTTGCTGCTGGTGTGTAATCGGCTGCAATCGGTGGACAATAGACAATGATCACCCTCAAAGGCTCACGGCAGCCCTATACAAGCTAAGCAAAGGTCACAGTGCTAGCGCTCCTGACCGACGAGCGTGTGTCAAAGCCTAAAATTAGGCACACCAGCCCGATAGCAACTACGAAAAGAGCTGCCATTGTCACCACACTCCTCTCTTCCTCGCTTCATGTTGGCTCTTCTCCAACTCAAGGGGGGCATCCCTAAATTTAAGATCACTAAGGCAGGAAACAATGGCAGACCAGGTGATTAGAAGAGGCTACCTTAGAGAAATGGTTGTAGCATAAGAGTATTTGAATGGTTGATGGAAGGAGGGAAGGATCAAACCCCACTAATGGACCAGTGTCGATATACCTACAAGGAGAAATGAAATCAAGGGAGAACCCACAAGGGCCTTGTGTCAAAAGGGAAGCTACTAGATCTTCTTCTTCCTAAACGCAGAGGATGCGCTATGCAAACAAAGGAGATGCTACACAATCAAACTTGATAAAATGTAAGCATTAAACCCGTGCATGCACACTCACAAAGGAAAAAAAGCTAGCAACTGCTAGGATTTCCACCTTCCAATAGGATGGTAGCATCTGTTTATGGTCCTCGACGCAAACATAGAAAGAAAAGGCCTCTAGCAACAATCGCTCAATCACACAAATTTACGCCACACACCATAGAGAGCACTCAATTGAACAATCATAAAACTCGAAACAGTACTTTTTCTATTAAGCCCTGGGGAAAAATCCTCCTAGTTTTTCCATCCTCTACAATGAAAGAGCCATATGCTCTTTATAAGCCAAAAGGTTCTCTCCACTTTTTCTAAAAGTAAAGAAAAAATAAAATAAATGGAAAAAGTGGAAAAGGAAGATCCAATTTTTCCTCCACAAAGTCTAAGAAAACTTTATTACTTTACTAAAGGGACTATTCATGACTAATACTAAAGCGGACTTCTCTTTGATGAATAAAAGCCAAAACGCCCATATTTCTCCTTTGTCATCATTTGCAAGACAACACCGATTCGAGGCTTGTTCCCGAATTTCACGTGGAAAAAAAACTACCTGCACTCAACTGATAGCAACAAATCATGAGTTATTATTGTAGTCACCAAGTTTTCATCCCACAACTGACTGACAGCGGCTAACTGGCCCTGATGTGCGACGCACTAGGTGATGGTCTTTGTAATCAGAGCCAGCAAAACAGAATCAACTCCTCCATCGTTAAATCCTATGTGACTGGTGGCCAATCTGGATCTAATTCAAGCCCAAACAGCCTTTTAGAGAAAACGCTATTTGTTAACACTGGCTCCTTTAAAAAATGACACTACTGATGGCTCCATTGAAATCGTGATTTCCACTTAATCGGCTGCCAAAGGACACACGGATGTAAACAGTTGTTAGGGGTCATTCTAAAACTCCAAAATTTCAACTACCATAAAGCATAGATTTCCCTGCGGTTATTTCAACTACCAAATTTCGTTTCTAACTAGCATCCTCGGCGGCATCTTTACAGCGACCACCATCCTTCGAAACCGACATCCTCAGAAAAAGTAAAACTCAAGCTGATTTTGGAATGTTTAAGTGTGGTTGCCAATGTCGATTTCTTCAATTATCCCAAGATGCCATCGATTGGGGGCTCCAAAAAACTCCACGTGCTAACCGCGGCCAATTTAACTCAATGAGTCGAGCCCCAAATGTCTTCAGAAAAATGCTACAAGTAACATGACTGATGGAATGATGCTACTCCCGGCAGCCTCTGGTGGATGCGATATCTACCAATCGAAACCTCGGGATCCACGCCAAAATTGATTCTCAGTTGCGCCAGTATGACGTCTATCTTGCAATTGGTTGTGTGATGCAAACTTCCACCGATGATGAATCTAGGCTCCACGTGAACACTGTTGGTGGCCCTTATGATTGTAGCGTGGCATTACTTTTGACAGGGATCTGTGGGCAGTTCTACCATAACAATGAATGCAGTCCCCTTATTTCCTTGATCACTGCTGCATTTTGATGTGAAATGGTGAGAGGATCAGGATCTCTAACTTTGATAAGTACACTTCATGCATTAGTTGAACAACTATCACCATAATGGCGGTTCTGCTACAAAAGTCATGATACTCTTCGACATGCTGCTGGGAGGACTACATAAATGATGATCATACAACCATGTTTAGAGGGCATTGTAAACCTATCCTATCTCTGTCAAAACAAACCTTTGTTGCATCCCATGATTGGTTTTGTGGTTTGAACATGCACAAAACTGAAGTGGATGCTTGCTAAGGGGTGACACATGACAAGAAACGTTGATGAAAACCTCAGATCCAACCAAGGAATTTCGAAGTGACCACCCATACAGATAGGGGGGTAACACACAGCGCACGGTAGCCCTAGACAGGGATAGCAGAGTTCACGACACACACTACCAGCAACTCGAAACAACAAAAAGAAACCCAAAATTCATTTTTATTCTCCCAGAATCCACCATCAGTCGACGCATCGCGGTTTCCTATCGTGGCGCGATTTTTAGAAAAAAACACCAATTTTTTGCAGACATGCGCAGTGCGATTTTTTGGGAAAATAGCGATTTTTCGTGTGAAAAAATCGTCGGCCATGAAAAATCGCGATTTTTTGTGAAATCAGCGATTTTTCGATGATTCTTTCTTCGATGGCTAGAACAACCGCCCACAAAGTCCTTAGAGCAGGTTACTATTGGAAAAACCTTTTTTTAGATGTGCATAAGTTTGTCAAAAGGTGCCCCCAGTGTCAGTTGTTCACCGGGAAGCAAAAGATGAAAGCTTTTCCCTTAAAACCAATAGTAGTCCAAGCCCCTTTCCAGCATTGGGGGCTTGATTTCATTGGTAAGTTCAAAGACAATTCAAGCAATGGTTAATCTTGGATATTTACCGCCACAGATTTTTTCACCAAGTGGGTAGAGGCAATACCCACCAAGAAGGCAACCGATGTTGTAGTCATGGACTTCCTAGAAGATAGGATTATCACAAGATTCGGTGTGCCAGCCAAAATTATCACAGATAATGGCCCATGTTTTAGTTCTTCAAAGATGTCATCTTTTTGCTTCAAATATGGCATTGTCTTATCGCATTCATCCAATTATTATCCTCAAGGAAATGGTCTAGCTGAGTCAAGTAATAAAAACTTAATAGCCATAATCAAGAAAACAGTTGATGATAATAAGAAAGCATGGGATAGCAAGATTAAGTATGCATTATGGGCTGATAGGATTACTAAGAAAAGTTCAACTGGGAAGAGTCCTTTCGAACTTGTCTATGGCCTAGATGTCACCTTACCAATCCATTTAAAGCTGCCAGTGTATCGTCTTCTTCAGAACTTTAGCTCAGATCAGGATGCCATTCAAAACAGAGTTAACCAGTTGGTTGAGTTAGACGAGAACAGAAGGATGTCCCTTGACCAGAGTATCAAAAATTCAGATAAAATCAAGAGGACTTTTGATAAGTTTACCAGACCTGGATCCTTTCAAGTAGGTGACACAGTTTTGTTATGGGACAAACAGAGGGAAAAACTAGGAAAACATGGAAAGTTTGATAGCCTATGGATGGAACCTTCTATCTTTGACGAAGTAGCAGGCGCTAATTCTTTTTAACTAAATGACTTGGAAGGGGAAAGATTAAGCCTTCCAATGAATGGCCTTCTACTCAAGATGTTCTTCACCGAGACGGTTTGATGCCTTTATTGGCATCGGTGGTATCAGGGCCTATTTCTAAACTTATCTTTGCATGTGTTTTATTTATGTATCATATTTTTGTATTATAGATGTTGTATCATACTACTATCTTTGAAGGTTTTGTTGTATATTAGTGTTGTAAAAGTCTTTTTTGTACATTATATACCAACTTTGTGCAATAGCTTAGTTTCCCAGTTGGTTTCCTTTTATATATGTGTTACTGATGGACTTTAGTTTTTGTGCAGTACCCAGAGATTTCAGAGTTCTCACATCCTCTTCTCTAATTAGAAGATCGGTAAGAGCACGTGTCCCTAGATGGAGCCAGATGTTACCTACTAAGTCATACTTAGTCGGTATTATCAAGTGAGTCGGGTGATGAGAACAAGCACTTGTTCATCTTTTAGAATTCAAGAGTCATTCAAGCTTTTTCTGGGAACTTTTGTTATTTTTTTTGTAACACATGTTCATACCCCCTTGAGAAAATTGTAAAAATGTGCTAGCATTTAATTTTTTATAAAAGGCTCGATTTCCCAGTCTTAAACATCAAGCCGACTAGCCCATAGTGTTTTTTCCTTTGGTTATTATTGGTTATGAACAAACGACTAATAATTTCTGAGTTTTCCACTCACACCTACAAAGTTGGGGTAGTCGTCTTGGTGTTTTGGCCTTAGGAGGTTATTAGAGCCTTCATGTCAGTGTTTTTCAACATGCTAGGCATTGAAATTGAGTTGTATGGACATGTACTAGGTCCCCCTAGAGTTTCGTCAATTTCCAAGAAAAATAATTTGTTTTCATTTTTTAAGTCATTTTTTAATGGTTTAATTAAAGAATTTCTAAATAAAATAAAAGTCAGATACGAAGTCCGTTTCTGACGGGGGGACACTCGTTTTCACACTTAGTGCGTCCACTTTACCCAGGGACCACTTTCCATATCAGTCGGGCAGCCGGAATACCCCATGAAGCATTTTTCAATGAAAGATGCATCAAAAGAGCATTTTAATGCTAAATTTCGGCAAATTAGCACCATAGTCAAAGTTTGAAAAAGTGAAAAAATAAAAAAATAAGTTAATGGGGTGACATGGCATGGGTTCCCCATAAAACTTACGACCCTCTTCAACTTAAGTTTGTGGTGAAACATTGTTTTAAAACTTTGTTTGAGTTAAATGAGAAATCACATGGAGAGTATGACGTCAACATTCACATGAAAGCTAGCATGAGGATTGGAGGAGCTAAGTGGGTGGAGCCCCCATTTATTTATTGTTTTAATATATGTTCAAACTTTGGTATAGTTTTAAAGGGAGACCAAGTTGTAACTTTGAACTAACGTCACCCTCCCTTCACGTCACATTCACGTGAGGGAGTGAGGGATCCACCCTTTCATTATTGGAAGCATGCATTGATACTAACCTTAGCTTATAACCTTGGTCCATTCCTTTGGGAGGTTGGGCATGCATGTGTGGGATGACATCACCATCACCAAATTTTCACCAACCTCATGAGTTCGCGTGTGTGGAGATTGACGCCGATTTGATCTTGATGTGTGGTTGATTGGGTCATTTGGCATTGATTGGGTGTGTTGCCAGGCTGACGCTGAGCTAAGTGAGAGAGGTGTCAATCGCCTCGCCAGTTCAACTCAGTCCATCTTCACTTCAACTCAATTAAGCTCAGTGTGGCTTCGAGTGTATCTTCAATGTTGGTAGCCCCCTAGGGGCTTGGCTCTAGCTATAAATAAAGCAACCTTTCTCTTTTCCAAGCTCGTTCGAGTTGGATAGAGAATTGATCTTGGTTGTTGTAATATTGTCATTATTTTTGTTGATTAGAATAAAAGAAAGTTTTGGAGGCAAGATGGTGTCATGTTATTATGTGTGGATGAGCATTGTCATGTTTCACTGAGGTAACCTGTATCTATGTTCATAACTTGCTTATTTTGATATTGTGCATCCAGTGCTAAAAGATTGTTAATAAGTTTATTATGATCTTGGTAGGAAAGGAATTTGTTAATAAGTTTATTGGCTATCTCCTTTTCTTTTATGCATGTCTAGAGATCTAGATTTAACATGATTTATAAGATTATATGCATGCTATTGTAATATCTTTGTTTATGTATTAACCGGATTTCACAAGCATCTTGGAAAGCCTTTGGATTAGCTGCAGGTCCCTAGCTTGGAGAGGGCGTTGATCTAGTTTGATTTCTCACTTTTTCCAAACTCTTTCAAAGACATAGTCCCTCGATATTCCACCGGAAAGCTCCATAATTGATCATTCGGGCACCAAGCCGCCTCTTTCACTCTTTCTCCCTTTTCATCAACACTTCCTTGGTTACTTGGCTTTTATATTTTAGATCGGTTATTTCAAAGCTAATATCTTTCTAGATCTGAACATATAGGAGTTACATGCATAGATTTAGTTTCATTAAAGAAAAAGATTCAAGTTCTTTCTCTTTAAAAACAAGATCTAGCAATAGAAGTCTTTCATTTTTTATAAGCAGTTTTAAGCTAAATCAAGAGCTTGTTTAAAGTGAATAGTCTTTCTTCATTAAAAGTTAAATCTAGCATTTAAAGTGCACATTGCATTGGCTGCCCAATATGCAAGCCAAGATCCCAAGGAAAGCTTGCTTTCCTTGGTTAAATTTTTTATATTTTTACATAGTTTTAACATAGAAATTTTTACGAAATTTTTTGCATGGTCCTTTAAAGTGTTTTTGGGCACTTTCTACTAAACTTTGCTTGCGGGTTTTTAGCAGGTCTGTCCAAAAAGAGAAGGATACACTGCCCAAAAATCAAATTTTGGGCCATCCAGAGCTTACCAGAAGTCCCCCCCTCACCCGGGCTTCTTTTCTCTCTGTGTTGTAAGCCTTTGGATCTTAGATAACAAGGACCGAAGTGCATCTCTTTTAAAGCATTGTAACCGAGTAATAAAAAAGATCTAGAGTAGGCTCTTTCAAGCCCATTCCTCATCCCCCCATGGGGGAATATATGTTTTTGGTGTTTTTTGCATTTTTCACTTTTGCTTTAGCTTAGTTGTTTATTGCAGTTCTATATACTTTGAATCGTCATTACAAGTATTCCATACTTTTTAAATTCAAAAGTAACAATACTACTTACCCCATGACTTGTCGATTGACCCAAAAGGGGAAAGAGATGCATGGTAGGATTGATTAGACAATCTGTTGAGTTTTTCTTTCATCTTTATCTTTATCTGCAAGCTTTTCTTTATTTAAAATCAACCCCTCCTTGCTTTCCCGATTGAAGTCCATTTGAACCGAAAGAGATTCCCGGAGGGTTTTTCTTTTTAACAAAGAACACAACGCTTTAAAAATCTTAAAATTTTACAAGGCTCCATTGTGTATGCTCTCCACTAGCTGCAGTTTGTCCGATCAACGAGCTGCATCAAAAGCAACGTGGCTGACTAGAATAATTAATTCTCAAATTTCAATAAACCTCCTGTTATCACATATATAGTAGCCAGGCTACCATATTCTATTTTTCAGACACAATACATTTTTCAGCCAGATCTCTTACATATGAGATGCTGAGATGAGCATTTATGATGGATCATTTTTGTATTAGTGGACTATTGTACTCTCCTATGCCAGGACCGAGTCTCAGGACACTCAGATTTGAGGACCGATATAGCCATTTATGTTATTTCAGAGCAGTAGTGGATGCCCCGTGTTATATCAGTACTTTCTCATTGGATATATGGTGTTTCAAATGGATTATATTGCATGGATATGACTCAATATTTTATATGGTGTTATGGTTATTATTGCTCTTATATTGATTCTTGTGACATATATTGACTTGTGGTATTATGATCTGGCGGTCATATTTATATGGACTTGGTTGTATATTATACTATGTATTGATGTCCTTACTCTGGCTTTGAAGTTCTTGATCTATACTCATTGGTTTTACTCTCCTTAGGGAGAATAGAGGTAGTCATTCCCACCATTGTTTTGGCTTGCTAGTGATGGGCTCCATCATTTCATTGTCTTCATCCATCCATTACCTTCCAGTTTAATTTTCAACCCGACTGACTTCTTGATTTGTGGCATGGAGGACCTTTTTCCCCACTAGAACCTTTGTTGGACAAGCCTCCCTATTTACATTGTGTCTCGGCTCTGAGTTGGTGACAAAACTTGCCTTTGGTAAGTTGGATAGTATGCCTAAATCATTCTGGTCGGTCGTCCCGATGTTTGGCACTGTGTAGAATTCCCCCTAGTCACTTGAGATATTGTTGGCTAAAACTGAAAGCTCATGTACTACTTTTATTGAAATATTAAATATGCGCCCATGGAAAATGAAAATTGTAAAACTGTGTTTCTTAACGTATGTAAAAAGGGCAAGAGCAATAAAATGCTAAAATACTCCTTGAAGAGTATAAGAAAATGTCAAAAAAACAATGGTTAAAAAATGTTATATCAAAGAATTGCTGACCTTGTTAAAAATAAATATGGCCCGGATGAAAGCTGCGATTAGCTATGCTTTTGAGCACTGGTGAAGTCCCAAAGGGTTCATATAGGCCAAAAAGGCCACAGAATAAAATGTGATCCTAATGAACTTGGATCAAAATTGATGTAGACATGATGCCTAAGTTGAATAAGCACTCCCTAAACAACTCATCCATTTGTGAGGCACTGCCATTCCTTGTGTTGTTGTTTGTCCAGTATTGGTTATCGTGAGTTCTCCCTTTCCTTGTCCGAAGTGTCATGATGTTGAGTAGGAGGTCATCCTTTGCCTTAGCCTTGTCATTTCCACCTTTCACCCTTCACTAACAAAATGACTACAGCTATGAAGTGAGTATAGTCTTGAAAGTCTGAGTCTAAGTAATAATAAATAAAGCCTAATATTTATAAGTATTTGTTGATGTACCGCCAGTGAAATGAATGCTACTTGTTGATTTTGTTACATGAATGAGTTGTAGAGCATGGTTTAAACTCTTAACACTTGCAGCAAATTGATCTATTCTGAGTTATTATTGGTCTCGGATTATTCACAAATAGTTATAGTGTTTATTGGTTATGATTGATGATCAGACGGAGACCTATGAGGGGTATGACTATACACCTTTGATGGATTGGGACTCTTTGAATCCAATGAGACAGTTTATTTCCAGTTTCGTGCACTTACAGATGTGATCAGACTTATTCTGCTTCTCTGATGCAGTTTTTCTTCACAGATTGATTTGTTTGAACAAGGAGATGTTTCAGTTGGATCTCCTAGGGCATTGTATGGGCATAGGGGGGTGCAGCCACTTGTTTGTACCATTGTACCCCCATCCCAGAGAGCTTAGAGGTCTCAATTTGACAACGCAAGCACCCTAGGAGGCTGTTTTAGCAGTATCACGTTTCCCGAGGCAAATTAAAAAATGATCAAATGGCTATTGAAGAAATTGATTTGGGCTACTGAGGCAAAGAAATGGCATGGGGTGAGTCACAATAATGAGAGTGATGTCTTCCACACCTTCTCCAGCAGTTTCAGCATTTTATGGGGCCCGCACCTATTTTTGGGCAAATTTTATATATTTTCTGGAGCTTTTTGGGAGACCCACGATTTCCTCAAGGAGGCACAAAAGTGAAAATTTTAAATTGTTATATTAATTATTGTGCCATGGGGACACCCAAACGGAGTTAGTCAAACACTCCTTGGACCCACCATGTGCTTTCATTTGTTTCTTGTTGAGTGGGTTACCTTTATTTGGGTGGTTTAAGTCCACTTTGGTAAATTATAATTATATTGATCCATGTATTGTATGTTGAGCTCATCTCAACCATTGATTACAACATTGTATCTTTTAATCTTAGCCACTCGTTTTGAAAAGTGGTTAAAATTTGGTTATTATTGAGGTTCTCTCATTTCTATTTTAAGGAAAGAGCTTCTCATTTGTATGGGGTCTTTGGCTCTTGGATCTGAATAATAGAAAGATTTTTTTGTGGAAATTTTTCTGGATCTGCTTTGCATCTGATGTGCTCAAATGGTGATTAGCTAGTCTTCAGCTTCCTAGCATTGTGGAAATTCTCGTGAGATCTATTTTTTTTGTGGCTATCATTGTTTTGTCTACAGGAGGGCGTTTTGGCTGGAGCGTTTTTGTAGGGGGACCTCAAATCGCTCAGTTCTCTTCGTCTTGGAACAGGGGGTTTTCATTAGTTTCATTATGATCTGTGATTACTTCATTTTACTGTCTTGTAGCATTCAGTTTCTTTACTTTGTATGTGCAAATCTGATATGGTTGACGTTTGCTCATGCAGGGTGGGGGCGCATTGGCTTGGAGCTTGCATATGCCATAGAAATCACGGGGATCTTTCAGAATTGATCGGGATAGCAAAGATCGTCACTGTTACAGACTTCTACAAGCTTTTCCAGGTAAGATCGTCACGCCCCCCTGATCCCGAAAATAGCTGGTAGCTGCCCCGGATGAGCACGGACGGATCTGATAATCACCGGGTACCGGAGTATGATGCTGATGATGAGAATGGTGCCTGAGTTCCGGAGTAAAGCTGCGATCTGAAGGCCCAGCAACTGATTAGGGATTTCTGGCTGAAAACCCCCCCTTTGACGGCTGCACCCTTGTCCCTACAATGATCTATACCGTATACTGGATAACTATGAATGAATGTAAGAACAAATGGTGAACATGTATGGCTTACCCTGAATGAGACTAGGGCAGATGTTTCACTGCCGAAATCCCGCTAGCTGAAGACTCTGTCTCCAACCCCAACTGCTGTGCGGCACGCTGTGCTGCTAGCCAAGAGCTCCCAAAACAATAATCATCAAAAGTGAAGTCTCCTTTCGCTTTATCCTCCTTTTATAACTTTCAACTGCAAAAACCCTAATCTTTGACCTAATTAGGTCACTTTATCTTCTAATTTGTGGTTGACTTGCATGCATGCGGATGGAGACTTAATGAGTGCATGCATCATTAAATAATGCTTGGATGGCATGCACGAAGGTGGCCTTTGGCCCCGGTGGCCCTTCTTGACCTAATGATGATGCCCTAGATCTTCTATGGATGGCATCAGTCCTTAGCTGATTCCCTAGCTGTCAGAAACCGCTCGAACCCACAAGAATCACATAAGTTAGCGGTTTTGGGCCTCAAGGCCTAATCGGAAGAGGACATTACAGTCCTCCCCGCTTGAGATTGCTTGTCCTCAAGCAACTTCAAACTGGGATGCTGCAATACCTATTCACCTTCCCAGGTGGCATCCTCTGGCGGTAGTTCTTTCCATTGAACCAAGTATTCTCTTATTACCCTGTTCCTGAGCTTCCTTTCTCTAGCCTGTATGATCCGTTCGAGAATCAGTATCAGCAGTCCTTCATCATCTAAAGGAGGCAATTCGGTAGATGGAGCAATGTGTTGCCCAAGGGTCTTCTTCAGATTAGATACATGCAACACATTGTGAATTTTGCTTTCCTATGGAAGTTCTAGTTCATATGCCACCTCTCCCACCTTCCTGATTATTCTGTATGGTCCATAGAAGCGGGGTTTTAACTTCTCTGCTCCTTTCTTCTTAAGTGAGGACTGTCTGTAAGGCTAGAGCCTTAAGTATACTAAATCCCCTACCTCAAAGCTCCGCTCAATCCTGTGTTTGTCAGCATACAACTTCTGTTGATTCTGGGTTGTTTGTAAATTCTCCTTCAATATTTTCAGAATGTCCTGACTGTCTTATATCCAATCCTTAGCCTTGGGAGCCCTACTATCTCCAAATTCCAAATCTGCATAGTCCAAGGCCTCGTAACCATATAATGCCTTAAAAGGAGTCATCCTAATAGACATGTGATAGGTAGTATTGTAGCAATACTCCCCTAGGTGTAGCCATTTGATCCAGGTTCGCTGCTGCCCTGCTACATAGTTCCTTAAATATCCTTCGATCCACTTGTTGACTATTTCCGTTTGCCCGTCACTCTGGGGATGATAACTCGTACTAGTAGCCAGTTCGGTCCCCACCAATCTGAACAGTTCCTACCAGAAGGCACCCGTGAATCTGCTATCCCGATCACTAACAATGGTCTTAGGTAACCCGTGTAACCTGAAGATCTCCCTAAAGAATAACTCAGCTACTTGAGATGTCGAGTAGTCTGATGAGATCGAGAAGAAATGTGCAAACTTGGTCAGTCTGTCAACTACTACATATAAACAATCTCGCCCTTGGACCTTGGGCAATCCTGAAATAAATTCCATGGAGATGCTTTCCCACTTCTGTTCTGGAATCGGTAGTGGCTGGAGTAACCCTGCTGGATGGGTGTTCTCAATCTTGTTCTGCTGACAGATGCTACATTCCCAAACATGCTGCATAATTTCCCCCTTGAGGCCCTTCCATGAGAACCTCTCTCTGATCTGCCTGTAGGTCTTTAAGAAACCTTGATGCCCTGATAAAGGAGAATCATGGGTTGCCTGAATGATCTTTTTCCTCAATGTGGATTCTGGAATGAGGTATATCCTGTTTTTGTAATAGATGATGTCATCAACAATCCTGTACCTGTCATCCCGAATTTGCCCGTCCAATAATTTGCAAGCAAATTTATTTTTGGAGTATTCTACTAAGAGAAGTGCCCTCCAATCTATGGATATACTACTGAGAGATAATGGGGCGGGACGCCTGGATAATGCATCAGCTACTACATTATTCTTACCTTTTACATACTCGATCTCGAAATCGTAGGCTTGTACTTTGCTGACCCATTTCTGCTGTCGCTCATTCAGTTCCTTCTGCTCCAGGAAATACTTGAGGCTATTATGATCGGTTTTGATTTTGAACTTACTGTCCACCAGGTACTGTCTGAATTTTGTGAGAGCATGCAAAATGGCTAGTATCTCTTTGTCATATATGGAGTAATGGTGCTCATAGTTCTTCAGTTTACGGCTCTCAAATGCAATAGGGTGATGATTTTGCATCAACACTGCTCCTAACCCTTCCCCTGAGGCATCACATTCTACTACAAA
>LPNX010875860.1:50170-66252 GCA_001517045.1 Pseudotsuga menziesii | reverse complement strand
CACTTTAACACCATATATTGTAAGTGGTGTTAATATCATCATATTAACACCATATAATATAAGTTGGGTTAACTTGTGGTGCTAAAGATGGACTTAAGCTAGTGAATAAAATTTAATTATGATACTAAAGTCCATCTACAAATTTAATAAGCTCAACATAAAAAAATTCAATTTAAATAATTTTTAGTTCTATTTTATAATAGTAATAATTTAAAAAATGGTTTTTTTAATTGTTTATCAAAATTAAGAGTCCTAGGTATTTATTTTTTTAATAGTGTTAAAAATGAATGATTGAATTAAATTGAATCAGGTGAATTTATTTGCTTAAATTTTGTAAAATTAACAGATTGAATGATTCGGATTTATGCAGGAACATAACAAAATACACAAATAACCATAGAAACAAATATGCAGCAGAAATAACACTTCATTTCATTGATCAATAACTAAAACTTGTTTACATAGAGAATGGAAATAAACTAGCTAGAGTGCTGGTAGCTTATCTCTGAGAAGAGATGTGGTAGCTACATGCCTTTGAACTCCGTGTTGCAATGAGGCTCGAAGGCCTATATATTATTGAGAAACAATGGAAACCCTACAAATCCAAAAACCTAACCCTAGGAGGTGAAACGCCTTAATGTGGGCCCCGTTGGGTAACTTGGTACATCGATTTCCCGAGGTCGTAACTTTAGCATACTACCTCCGTTTGACACACATGATACATCATTAGAAAGATATGTTTAAGGACTACATCCAGAAATAATGAATATTAATTTTGGAATGAACTCATAATTGCACCACCATTCGATGCCAAAAAAACATCGTTTAGGGCCTCAAAACGGCTCCGAAAGTTTAGGACCCGAAAACTGCCAAAAATAGTAAATTGTGCTACAATTAAGGAAACTAAAAAACTGAAAGAAACAATGGTGGGGGTCCAAGAAGAATAGGTGGGTGGCCACCAATATCCTCCTAGATCATTCCTCCCCCCTTAGGAAGCAATGGTCCCCATTGCGTTGAGTTCCTCCATGTGATGAGGAAAATTTTGTTGAACTTGGTCTGCAGTGAGCCACTTTCCCTGGTGAAGGATTTGGCCTACTTTGACAACTCAATATAGCTGGATATTCTGCTGGTAGGTGTTCTTGATCTGTGTGTCCATAATTCGATCAGTTGTGGCTTGTTCCATGTAGTCGGGGTTTAACTCTGTTGGTGTGAGTTGTTCTTCCACGTCTAATGTGTCCAGTAGAGGTGGAAAGTAGGGTCGAAGGCGGTCCACATTGAACATGAGGTGCAGACCAAGGAATGGTGAAATACTGAGCTTGAAGGCATTCTCCCCGATAGCCTTGGTGATGGTGTATGGCCCATATCAGAGCGAGCTAAGCTTGTGGTGGGGTCCAGTGAGGCGCTCCTTCTGTAAATGTAGCCACACTTTGTCGCCCACCTGGAAGTTGTGTTGCACCCGATGCTGATCATGTCGCTACTTGTACTTAGCATTGGATCTATCCAATATGTCATGAACCTATTAGCGAATGTGCTGAATGCACTCAATAAAGTTGTTTGCCTTAGAAACTTCAAACTGGATATGAGCTGAATCAACCTAAGTAGCTGCAAATGGCATGGCTACATCAATGGGACATACTGGCTGGAATCCCAATCCCACCTGAAAGGGGATGTGGTTGGTTGAGCTGTGGAGGGCTCGGTTATAGCTATGTTGTACATAGAAGAGGCTCTCATCCCATGTGCATGGATGCTTTGATTTGTACATGCGGAAAATGTGTGTGATCATCCTGTTGATGACCTCTGTCTAGCCATCAGTCTGGGGATGGAAAGCTGTGGACTTTGTGAGCTTGGTGTCTAGCATTGACCATAGGCTAGACCAGAATGTACTAAGGAACCTACTATCCCAATCTGAGATTATAGACTGTGGGATACCAAAGTGTACCCACACTCATTCAAAGAAGAGTTTAGCAGTGGCTTCTGCTGTGATGTTCTTCTTGTAGGCCTCCATTATGGCCATCTTTGAGAATCTATCAATGACCACAAACACACAATTGTTATCGTGCTTAGTAGAAGGAAGGCCTAACATGTAATCCATGGATATGGATTCCCAAGGTCGACTAGGGGTAGGCAATGAAGTATAGAGGCCTTGCTTCTTGATGGATGGTTTGGAAATCGTGCAGGCAGTGCAGGATCGGATGTACTTCCCAATGTCCTGTTGAAGATTCAGCCAATAGAAATACTTCTGCAGTACTGCCACTATTTTCTCGACCCCAAAATGCCCAGCGACCCGACTGTAGTGTGCTTCCCAAATAATCTTGGCACGCTCACTTGAAGGAACACAGAGGTGTCCCATGTGACACAGTAGTACATCCTGGAGGTGAAATTTTGGAACTTGGTTTCCATCCAAGAGCGTCTGGTATGTGTGGCTGAATTCTGGATTGCTCTTGTAGAGAAACGGCCAATTAGAAGTCTCATTCCCACAAGAGTTAAGCATGGTCATTGTTGCCACGATTGGTGGTCGGCTGAGGCAGTCTGCAACATTATTGGTGCTTCCCTTCTTGTACTTGATGTTCAAATGAAACTATTGTAGATATGTGGACCACTTCTAATGGCGATCATTTTGTAACTTCCCTTGTGTCTGCATGAACTGCAAGGGTTGGTGGTCTGTGTGGATGATTGTTTCCTTCCCCAAAATGTAATGCTTCCATTGCTAGCAAGCCTGTGCAATGGAATACATATTTTTTTCATAAGTGGGATATTTGCGGACTGTGTCTGGCAGTTTCTCACTGTGATATGCCATTGGATGCCCTTGTTGAGTAAGGACTGCCCCAATAGCATAGTCAAAGGCATCTGTCTTGATCTCAAATGGTTGTTGCAAGTCTGGTAATGTGAGCACTAGGGAACAACAAAGGCGATGTTTCAATTCTGCAAATGCCTTCTGCTGGGTTTCTGACCAAAATAATTTTTCTTTCACTCCTCCCTTGGTGACTTGACTCAAGGGCCAAGTGATATGAGAGAATCCAAACATGAACCTACAGTAGAAATTAGCAAGGCCCAAAAAGATGCAAAGCTCTGTTAGAGTAGTTGGGGCTGGCCAATCCTGAATGACTTGGATCTTTGTTGGATCCACATGTACACCAAAGTCATCAATAATGTATTCTAGATACTGAACCTGGGTCATGCCAAAAGTGCACTTATCCAAATTGGTACAAAACTTGTACTGCCGCAGTGTTTGGAGGACCTGTCGGATGTGGTGGAGGTGCTCTTCCCAAGTCTAGCTGAATATCAGGATGTCATCCAAGTACACTACTACAAATGAGTTGGTGAATGGCTACAAGATGTTGATGTATTTGTAATTTCGGAATGTATTCTTCTATGTATCTTGTATATTGTAACCCGATGTTTATTCCGGGATGTTTCTATTATGTAATTGAGTCATATTGTCATGCCCCAATGTTTCGATCGAGAGTATTAATAATGTAAACAAGTCTTGTCAATTCATTGTGGAAGTCCCCACAGTTTTGGGGCACTAGGGTTATTATACACTCATTAAGGTGTAGGCTCTAGTAAGTAATTGTTAAGTTGGGCCGACATGAGTAAGTGCACTTCAAGTGAATGGAAGAATATAAATAGAGAGTGAGAGTCTCTCTATTTATCACTTGTATATCACTCACTTACTCAAGTGTGGTGCATTAGTGAGGAAGAAAATACTGGGGCTAGACAGAAGAAGAAGACTACTGCTGTCGGGAGTGCATCTTATTGTTTTGGGGTCTTACATCTTGTGATTCTATCTTTGAGGAAGTTGCGGGGTTTTCTCCATTTATGGTTTCCCCGATCAAAAACATTGTGTTCATTGTCTCTTGTGTTTGTTTGATGTATTTGTTATTCTCTCAGTAAAGATCCTAACATAATGCTAGCTTAAATGTTGAAAAATTAACATGGTATCAGAGCTAACCTAAGAAGAAGACATTGTGCAGCTACAAAAGCTAGGGATTCTTACTTTTTGGGTCTCCCTCCACATATTTTCAGCAAAAGTATGCTAGGATGACTCTCCATTGAAGGGTGCATCTTTCTGTTGAAGCGAAATTTGATTCCGAGCATTTTTCAGTCTTCGATGCGGAAATTAGGGATTTCTACAGAAGAGGAATTTTTGAGTGAGACCTGCATAGGATTTTTCTTCTCATCAAAACCGAAGTTTAGAGACCTAGATCAAGAAATTTGGTTGGGTGAAACTCTGGGAAATTCAAACCCTAGTTTGACCCTGAGCTAGGAAAAACCCTAAATACTAAAAGTGATAAGTTTTGGTACATTCACTATATTCTAAGTTTGGACAAGTCTCAGAAGTAAAAAATTGCAAGGGCTGAATCTAAAATCCTGATGAACACTATGTCCAAAACGCAGCCTCAATTTCACTATATTCTAGGAGATATGATCTCTCAAAGTTAGGGTTCTAGCCTCTTCCAGAAATCATCCATAAATAGGACACCTAGGGAGAATTGCAATATCGTGGGCTACAGAGGTCCAAATGGAATTCCTGAAGATGTTCCAGAAAGGGAATAGACTATAAGTTCAGCGGTTCGAAGATCAGACTTAGAAGATGAACCAGTGACACATGGCATGTCGTACAACGTTGCTGTTTTGAACAGTCGTGTAACATGTCACCTTGGGAAAAGGATCATAAATCCAAAATGGTGAAACCTATGGTGTTGGATTAGGGACATGTGAGGTTACCTTGGTATGAAATTTTATACATAGAGGAGCAAAAATTTCAGATATATCACAGAACCAGTAACAAGCATTTCTGCAGAAGAAATTGGAAAATTAGGGCTTCCTGTTCCGGGAGCTTTCCTCCACTGTTTTCAGAAAAGGAGTACATTGGAAAGCTCCATTTGAAGAGATCTATCTATTTATCCAATTAGATATGAAATATTGCAAGTTTTGAAAATTAGGGTTTCTGTGACAAATCCTAGATCAGCCAGCTCCGGAACAAGGATGGACACCTCAAATCGGTAAGATCTAATCCTTTGCTATTTCCATTTGAGGTTCTCATTTCAATATGATCTATCACAACATATTGATGATAAGATTTGTGAAGTTGACAAATTCCAAGCATAGAATTATTTGATCTCTCTGAAGAAAATGGATTGGACACCTACATGAGTATAGAGGTTCCAGTTTCAGAGGGAGACGAGGCCAAAGAAGACATCATGCTCATGTTGCAGAGGATGATGAACCATCGAGAAAGAGATCCAGATATGAAAATGAAGATTCTTCAAGAGAGGATGAATATGTTCTGATATCAGCTCTCATAGGTAACATTACTCATGGAAGTGATGATTGACTTATAGACAGTGGGGTTTCCAAACATATGACGGGACTCAAGGAATCCTTTGTAAGACTGTTAGAACATGAATCACCTCACAAGGTGAAACTAGGAGATGACTACCAATATCCAATAAATGGTAGTGGGGAATCTTCATACAAGCTAGACTCTGGTAAGTCTCTAACAATGAAAGAAGTATTGTTTGTTCTAGGACTCAAGAAGAACCTTCTCTCCATTTCAGCATTGATGCAAAAGGAATGCGGGTTGCATTCATAGATGGTCAAGTCATCATGTGGCCAAAAGGAAATACTATCGATGATGCAGTAGTGATTGGAGAACAAGAAGGAGGCTTGTACAAATTGAAGGGCCATCCAAAACAAGCCTTGATCCATGACACAGTAGAGCCAAATGAGCTTTGGCATAGAAGGCTTGCACATGTGCATTACAGAGAACTACTTATTGCAAGCAAAGCTATTAAAGGTATTCTAGAATTTCAAGCTATTTGAAGGGAAGAACAAAAATCAGAATATGACCTAAAGAAACCAGTTGACGACTATGAAGATCTAGAATGCAGAGACCATGCAGTCATAAGAGTCTCTCAAATCAAGAACAACTTGAAGCAGAAGTGAAGAATACAGAAGTGGTGATGGCCACCTTGAATATCCTCCCAGGATCATGGGATTCATTCATGCAAGGAATTTATGCCAGAAGGATGTAATTACTTTCAGTAGACTCTAAAAAGAAGAAGAAGCTCGATTCATAAGAAGAGAAGGGAAGATGGAAGAAACTGAAGATCAAGCTCTCATCATCCAAAGAAGATCCCTCAAGCAATGAGGAATATGAAGAAATAAAATCTTGAAGAACCTCTTATCCACCATAGCATTTGGATAAGAAACGATGCGATTATGAATGAAGAAGACGATGAAGCTGAAGGCTCAAGAAGGAGTCTACCCTCGAAACAAATAAAGATAAGTATTCAATTGTCATTTCATGATATTGTTTTGTTATGCATTTGTTTATATTCAGTTGATGTATTATGCATGATAGGATGTTTGCATTAATGACAGTATACTACTAATATGCATGTGATGGGTAAGTAGCTCATGGTGCTATACAACTCTCCATTGCTACTTATCTAGAATGAAACCTCTTTGCTGATATATTGGATTAGTGCACAATCTCAATGTTGTCCTGGTAGAGATGGAAGGCATCTAGAAAGTTTCAGTGAGATATGTATGAATGTTGTATTGGCTAAAGTAGTTGCATGATCATATTTTTATGCATAATAACTTGCCAGTATGAATATTCCTTATGAAATGTTCTAACCATACAAATGCATTTGACTTGTAGGAAAGATCGCATACATAATCGCCTACAAGCAAAGAAGAATGAAGACTTGTTTCAAAGGACAAGTGACGACAGTTCAAAGACAAAGAATAATATGACGAGTGCAGTGACGTCATTGATGCAGAACCTTCCAGCCACTAAGAAGAAAGGGAAGACTAGTTCAAGAAGAATGATGTCTAGGATGAATTATCAATACATGAAGAGAAGTTCGTAGCTCCATCATGCAGTATATGGAAACATCGTGGGATACAAAGCAAGATTCGTAGCACGAGGTTTCTCACGAAAAGAAGGCCTAGACTACGAAGAGACATTTGCATCCAGTAAGAGTTTAAACACATACATGATGAGCCTGATGAAGATCTTAACCTTTGCTACAAGGTTGAAGATGTAAGTCTATACACTAGATGGTCACATAGAATATCAGTAGCATAGGAAGCTACTTGTCACTCTAGTACAGAATGTTTTCAGTGCATAGAACATAGAAGACAGAGGGAGTATGATGCTCCACTTCAGAGGGAGTGACTACAGAATATATTGAGGTTCAACATGGTACGACAGGATGGGTAGATTACTGATGACTCTAGGCTTTACTGAGAGTAAAGCAGATTCCAACCTTTCCTTCAAGGTTGAAGACAGAAGACCAGTGATGCTCATGTTATGTGTTGATGCACTATTGTTCTAGGTGTGGAGGTGTGGCAGAGTATAGATGGAATCTTCCTTGGACAAGGGAAGTATGTAGTAGAGATCCTAAAGAGGTTTGGGATGATGGAATGCAAAGCTATGGCCACACCTATGGCATCGTACTTGAAGCTATTAAGTAATGCTTCATCAGAGTCGGTTGATGCTACGATGTATCCTCAGATGATTGGGTCATTGATGTACCTGATGAACACGAGACCATACATTTGCTTTGCTGTGAACACCTTGAGCCAGTACTTGACAGATCCGAGAAGTGTTCACTTGACTGTTGCAAAGCATATTCTGAGGTATCTGAAGGGTACAGTTGATTATGGGCTCAAGTACGATGCGAATCAAAATATTAACCTGGAGGGTTATGTTGATTCAGATTGGGCAGGCAGTGCCATCGACGGGAAGAGCACTTCAGGATGTTGCTTCAGTATGGGATCAGGTGTGATCTCTTGGTTTAGCAGGAATCAACCCTGTGTGGCACTAAGTATAGCTGAAACAGAGTATGTCACAACTTGTTCAGCTAGTTGTGAGGCAGTATGGCTGTGGAAGCTACTGTCTGATATATTTGATCTCCAGTTAGAGGCTACTTGTATACATTGTGACAACCAAAGTTGTGTGAAGTTGTCAGAGAATCCAGTGTTCCATGACAAGTCGAAGCATATCGAGATCAAGTATCACTATATCAGGGATATGGTGTAGAGAGGAGTAGTGAAGCTCCAGTATGTTGTGACGGAGGAACAAATAGTGAAGTATTGACGAAGCCATTGGCTAGGCTGAAGTTCGAGTACTTCAGAGAGAGACTTGGTGTGCTCCAAATTGAGGTTCCTTCCAAGAGAAAGTGATGAGACCCATAGCCATTCTGACATGGTGAGAGGATTGGTTCCTTCCATGGTCATATGTAAGGGCTGATCCATTCTGTCATGGTGAGAGGATTTGGTTCCTTCCATGTCAGATATGAGTGCTGACTGCCATTCTAGGAATGGAGGCACCTGGTCAGTTACCAGGAACACTCAGTCTGGGACTAAGAGAGCCATTCTAACGAGCAGGTCAGATCTAAGGGCTAAGCCATTCTGTTCATAGCTAAAGGATTTAGTTCCTTCCATGTCAGATGTGAGTGCTGGCCATTCTGCCGAGTAGGATAGATGTAAGGGCTACCGCCATTCTAACGAGCAGGTCAGATGTAAGGGCAGAGCCATTCTGTTCATGGCTAAAGGATTTAGTTCCTTCCATGTTAGGTGTGAGTGCTGGCCATTCTGTCGAGTAGGACAGATGTAAGGGCTACCGCCATTTTGACGAGTAGGTCAAATGTAAGTGCAGAGCCATTCTGCCGAGGAGGTCAGATGTGAGTGATGGCCATGCTGTCGAGTAGGACAGATGTAAGGGCTAACTCCATTTTGATGAGTAGGTCAAATGTAAGTGCAGAGCCATTCTGACGAGGAGGTCAGATGTGAGTGCTGCCCATTCTGTCGAGTAGGACAGATGTAAGGGAAGAGCCATTCTGTTCATGGCTAAAGGATTAGATTCCTCCCATGTCAGATGTGAGTGCTGGCCATTCTGATGAGTAGGTCAGATATAAGGGCTACCAAAGACCTACAAGGAGGTAGGCATACACCCAGCATGAAAGAAGGATGGCTCTGTATAACTTCCTATGATGAGATAGCACACACATGATGATGACCAGAGGAGCTCCAGAGCGAGCTATGATCTAGATCCAATTATGATGACTCTAAGAGATCCAGATCGAGAGATGATCCAGATCCAGCAGTGATGATCCAGATCGAGAGATGATCCAGATCCAGATCTAGATCGAGTGATGATCCAGATCCAGTCCAGTGATGATGATCCAGATCGAGAGATGATCCAGATCCAGCAGTGATGATCCAGATCGAGAGATGATCCAGATCCAGATCTAGATCGAGTGATGATCCAGATCCAGTCCAGTGATGATGATCCAGATCGAGAGATCATCCAGATCCAGTGAAGATGACTTGAATACTCAATATGCAGATGACGAGATGATCCAGTTGATACAGAGAAGAAGACCAGTGCTAAAAATTGTGTCGAAAGAATACCTTCCTGGTTAAGAGGGAGTGTTGATGTATTTGTAACTTCGGAATGTATTCTTCTATGTATCTTGTATATTGTAACCCGATGTTTATTTCGAGATGTTTCTATTATGTAATTGAGTCATGTTGTCATGCCCCGATGTTCCGATCGGGAGGATTAATAATGTAAACAAGTCTTTTCAAGTCATTGTGGAAGTCCCCACAGTTTTGGGGCACTAGGGTTATTATACACTCATTAAGGTGTAGGCTCTAGTAAGTAATTGTTAGGTTGGGCTGACATGATTAAGTGCACTTCAAGTGAACGGAAGAATATAAATAGAGAGTGAGAGTATCTCTATTTATCACTTGTATATCACTCACTTACTCAAGTGTGGCACATTAGTGAGGAAGGAAATACTGGGGCTAGACAGAAGAAGAAGACTACTCCTGTCGGGAGTGCATCTTACTGTTTTGGGGTCTTACATCTTGTGATTCTATCTTTAAGGAAGTTGCAGGGTTTTCTCCATTTATGGTTTCCCAAATCAAAAAAATTGTGTTCATTGTCTCTTGTGTTTGTTTGCTATACTTGTTATTTTCTCAATAAAGATCCTAACATAATGCTAGCTTAAATGTTGAAAAACTAACACAAGATGTCTTCCATTAGTCTCATGAACACTGTAGAAGCATTCATTAGTCCGAAAGGCATGACCAACCATTCGAAAAGGCCCTCCTTGGCTTTAAAGGAAGTCTTCCACACATCGGTCGCCTCGATTGGTACCTGGTGATACCCAGACCTTAATTCGATCTTGCTAAAATATTTTTCCCCTTTAAGCTGGTCCAGGAGGTCATCAATCCATGGGATCGGGTACCTATTTCGAACAGTGATCTTATTCAGTTCCCAATAGTTAATACAGAGTCTCCAAGTACCATCCTTTTTCTATACCAACACAATCGGGGTCCCACAGGGTGATGAACTTGGCCGTATGTGACCCTTCTGCAGCAGCTCCTAAATTTGCCTCTTGATTTCATCATTCTCTAGAACAGAGCGGTGATAGATCAGTCCATTGGGCAGTGACGCACCTAGGGTCAGATCGATGGGGTGCTTGACTCGACAGTGGAGAGGCACCCCAATGGGTGAGGTGAATATGTCTTGGTACTCCTCCACGACCTTGTCCATTTGTTGTTGTCGTGCGGAGGAGCCTTGTCTGGAGGTTGTGGCCACAATCTTCTTCTTGCTGTGAGGGAGGATCATCAAGAAAACAGACTTCTTGGTTTTGGAAATGAGCTTACTGCACTGTTTTGCAGTAACCAAAGAGATAGCGGTAGGGGGTGGTACATCTGGTATCCTGTACAAATTATTTTCCAACATAATAATAACAACACGAGGCTGGGACATCACTTGTGTTGTGAGTGGGGCTCTTATGGAACTCGCACCAGTTTACCACTTCCTTCTTCGGCTTTGTAGTGTTGCTCTTTGCTTGCGAATTTGGAAAGTTTTCTTGAGTCGCCATGCCTTGGCTGTGTCCTTGGTTCTGCGGTTTGGGGACACCTTTCCCTTGCTTCTGATTCGTAGATCCAAAGTCTCGCTTTTTCTGTTTGGATTTTTGCTCAATTTTGGCAGCATACCAAATTGCTGTACCAAGCGAGGAGATGTTAAGGAAATCAATTTCCTCCTGAATGTATCTATGTAGACAACTGCAATACTTTAGTACCAACTTTTTCTCTGAATCTTTGATACCCAACTTGGTGCACAGGGTATGGAACAGATTTGTCAGCTCATGCACATCTTGATCTCATTGCTGCCGCAGCGTAGTCCATTGGATGTACTTGTCCTCATAGCTCCCCACCGGATAATATTGTCACTTTATGGCATCCCAAAAATAATTCCAAGTGGGTACGACTGAGAACAGAGAGGGTTCCTCCTCATCCTTTCTCTCACGGTAGGTTTTCGACCAGTCCTTGACATGGGGGGCAACTTTGAGCAGAGAAAAAGTAATATTTTCCTGGTCAGAAAAGTCATGAACTGAGAAATATACTTCTAATAGATTCAACCATTTATCTATGGCATCTACATCTATTCGACCATCAAATATGGGAATGTCGAAGTTTACTTGTACCTTAAAAGGGGCTGGACCTCCAGAGTGGCTGCTAGATGCAGATGTGCCACCAGTGGGAAGTCGTTGAAGGATCTGGGCGAAGTTATCCATCATCGCGTCTGTTTGTTTTTCAAGGACCTCCTCGAGCAAAATTTTGATAGGATCTTCTATGCCCTCACCTTTATTTTCATCCCCCATGGGTGGCTATCGGGATTTGCGAGGCTGATCTTGCAAAGGTTCAACCAGATTGAGCCCTAACTCTTTATACCCCACTCTCATTGGGTACATGCAAAGAAGGATCGAGAAAGAGCAGATTGCTCTCATACCACTGATCCGGATTTATGCAAGAATACCACAGATAAATACACAAATAACCATAGAAACAAATATGCAGTGGAAATAACACTTCATTTCATTAATCAATAACTGAAACTTGTTTACATACAGAATAGAAATAAACTAGCTAGAGTGCTGGTAGCTTATCTATGAGAATAGATGTGGCGGATACATGCCTATGAACTTTGTGTTATAATGAGGCTCGAAGGCCTATATATTACTAAGAAACAATGGAAACCCTACACATCCAAAAACCTAACCTTATGAGGTGAAACGCCTTAATGTGGGCCCTGTTGGGTAACTTGGTACATCAATTTCCCGGGGTCGTAACTTTAGCATACTACCTCCGTTTGACTCACATGATACATTGTTAGAAATATTTGTTTAAGGAATACATCCATAAACAACAAACATTGATTCCGGAATGGACTCATATTTTCCTGACCATTCGATGCCAAAAAAACGTCGTTTAGGGCCTCAAAATGGCTCTAAAAGTTTAGGACTTGAAAATTGCCAAAAATAATAAATTGTGTTACAATTAAAGAAACTAGAAAAATGAAAGAAACAGTGGTGGGGGTCCAAGAGGAATAGGTGGGTGGCCACCAATATCCTCTTGGATCATTGAATTTGTTGGGATTCCACCAAAAACTCATAAATTAGTCTTAATCATTTATTTGAATGAAAAGAAATCATAAATAATTAAATTATTTACAAAATAATTATTTCTAAAATGGTTGTGTTTACGATGGAAATCCTAATAAATAAATCTTACATGTACATGTCCATGTGATAAATAGTTATTAGCACTACTTTATTGCACTTTCCAACATGGCATTTCTCTTAATATACATGATTAAAAATATAATATCCAATAAACATTAACACCACAAAATTTAAGTAGTGCTAACAGCACCAGCTTAACATCACAAATTTTAAGTGGTGTTATTAGCAACACTTCAACACCATAAACTATGAGTGGTGCTAAAAGATGGATTTTCTTGTTGTGCATGGGTGAGTGCACAAGGTTGAGGGATCTTTTAAATGCAATGGTAAAGTGAAGTCAATCATTCAAGATCCATAAAATAGAAATCATCCCAAGAAATCAGGACCCTATCAAGCCTAGTCCCAAGGCTTCCAACATGCTTTCCAATTAGGATAGTTAAAAACAACGTGCACTTGTTATAGTTGTTAGGATATTTAGACACTTAGGAGTTAGTTAATATAAACTTGTGTAATATATCCGTTAGGTAAAAGTGTGTTTCTGTAGTATGCATTTGTAAATATTCTAATCCGATGGTCACGATATGTTCTAGACATAGAGTGATCCGACGGTTCAACTTCTCTTAGATCATACCTACCATTGATCTATGGCTTACATTAGAGGAAATTTGGGGTCTAAAATGGGCCTTATAAGAAAACGTGCCAAAATAAGTTTTTGTGAGTTGGAATTCAAGAACCAATAGAATTTCAATAAAATATGTCAACCATAATGGTTGAATTGACATATTTTTCATTAAAAAAAATATTTTTTTTGTTCGTATTTTCGACATATCTCATTGTGTTTTTACTCAAATTTTGATCAGGAGAGATTGTTGGATGCGGAATTTGATTCCGCATCCAACGAGTACCCACACTGCATACTTTTGACAGACCCCGCTACCCCAAAAACAAGAAATACCTAAAAAAATGTGATGATGACATCATCATCATGTTTTTTCAAGTATTTCTTGTTTTTGGAGTAGTGGGGTCTATCAAAAGTATGCAGTGTGGGTACTAGTTGGATGTGGAATCAAATTCCACATCCAACGAGCTCTCCCAATCAAAATTTGAGTAAAAACACAAGGAGATATGTCGAAAATACGAACACAAAAAATAGTTTTTTTCTTTCTTCCTCCAAAATTAATCAATATTATTTTATTATTTTAACTATTATTTTATTATTTTCCTTAGGAGGCCCATTTCAGACCCCAAAATTCCTCTAATGACATTTGATTGGTCTATGATCTCTCTTTAAAGAGCATAGAGGGTCCTTGGCTAGTTGATCGATTATGAGAATCTTATGTAACTTTCTTTCTTTTTCATAATAAGTTGCTCCAAGTAGCTATTTGGCTGGGGCCGTGGACTGTTTCCCTCTTGAAGGTTTTAACCACGTGACAAACATTGGTGTGTTGATCTGTGATCTATTTGTGTGAAGAAGTTGCTCAAGGTGTTTGGTCTTTTGGGAGTACCCTGTGTACGTAAACATGATATCAGAGCTTTTATGAAGAGCCGCTTTCAGTTTTGATTTATATTTGGAACCGGTGTTACTGAAACTTTGAAAGAGTTTATGGTTATGGATTTTCTATGCATTTTTGTCTTGTGGGAGCTATTCCATTGTGTTCGGAGCATCGTTTTCATCAGGAAATAGTTTTTGTTTCATCGAAAACTATTTCGGTTTGTTCCAGAAACACCCATTTCGGCAAATCTGAAGGTATAATGTTACAGTGACGGATTTGTTTTTTTTAAATCTCTCACATCATATCAGTTTTATTATTAGATTTTTTTTGTTTTAGTCTTGAACTGCTGCCTTCCCTGACTGTGTATGCTCTTTTCTGTGCACCTTACGTGATCGTAGCAAATCAGAAACAGTAAGGGAAATGTTTTTTTTGTCTTCCCGGCTACATATGCTCTTTTTCGTGCACCTTGTGTGATTACGACAAATCAGAAACAACAAGAAAACTTGAAAATGTACACTTTTCACGTAAGCTAACCAAGATCTAACCCCATTATGTGGAAAAAGATTTTTTGTTTTTGTTTTTCATTTTTTTTGTGATTTGCAGAAAAGAAAGGCAAGCATGGAGAACGAGAGAGAAGAGTAAAAAAAAATAAAAAATCCCTCTTCCTCTTTCCATTTTTGTACGTACCTTTTAAACTTAGCTCACTTGGTCCAAAGTTGCATTATTCCTTAATAGGTCTTGAGTTCAAGTCTTATTAAGCTACTTTTTAGTGCATACAATTTCTATTTTCAAGTTACTTTATTGTAAAAGTGCATCTCACATAAATAAAATAACATAAAAAGTGAGTCACTTAAGTCTTTTAATTTATTGCCGCATTATTTAAAAGTAACATTATTGTAAAAGTGAACCTCACTTATTCTACAAAAGTGATTTACTTCAAAGTAATTTTATTGTAAAGTTATTGTCAAAGGTTGATCTTAGGAAGAGGGGGGTTCTTTTTTTGGTCAAGTTAATATCTGCCACATCACTATTGGGGACATCTTCAACATTGTTTTTGATCAAGCATAACTTCATCATCCAGAATCAGTTTTCAGTCCTGTTTTTTTTAAACCGCATATTTTTTCGATCTCTTTGCAACCGAATAGTTAGTTTCTGTTTTTTCAGCCATTATTTTACTGTTTGGCTGCCCCTTGTGATAATATACTTACAAGTTCTAACTCTTTCTCATGGAAATCTCGTATGGAGGATGTTCTATGAAGTATGAGACTTTTCAGGATAACCTTAGGGAAAGAAACAGAACCCACTGATGATGATAAGAAAATTAAATGTGAAAATAGATGTGATGAATCTTGTGGATTGATTGGGATGTCAATCTCTACTGATTTGTGATTCCACATATCTAGAATTGATGAACCTGATAAAGCTTGGAAAAAATTAGAATCTGTGTTTGGTAAACACAATGAAATTCGGGGTCATCAACTTGAGAATGAGTTGCTTTCCTTGAATCCAAATGATATTTCATGCATTCAATACTATTTATCTAAGTATAAAACTCTTAGACTCTTATGTGAAGAATGCAACATTAAGAAAAAAGACAAATAATGTATTTATCATATTCTTTCCAAACTTGGACCTGCATATTCTATTTTTGTATCTACATTCTACTCCATGAAAGAATCCTTGACTGCAGCTAGCTATCAAGAGCCTAGTATTGAATCCTTTTGTGATTCCTTAATTAGAGAGCAAGATAAGCTCATTCATATTGGAATAATTAACAATGCAGATACATCTAGGAAAGCCTTATTGTCCCAACAGAAAGAAAATTCCAAGCCTCCCAACAAACAAAATTCTCGCAATAATAAGCCAAACAACAAGGGTCCCAAACCCTCTTAGTCAGTGCCTTCCTTAAAACATGACAAAGGATCCAAGCCATAAGGAAAGAAGACTGAGTGTCATTGCAATTTTTGTGGGAAAGATAATCATGGTCAATCTATGGGTGAATCCATGGACCTGGGTAACACTTTTTGGCAAG
>LPNX010875860.1:833-46218 GCA_001517045.1 Pseudotsuga menziesii | reverse complement strand
CAACATAATATTCTACAATTTGTTTTTTTACTGCAAGTCAAAATTCACATGGCATATATGCGTTTTGAGGGCTTCTATCTAGCACATGAGTAAAAAATCGGTTTTCATCGCCAAATTTGGCCAAAAAGTGTTACCCATCTTCATGGAATCACCCCTAAGTGTTTCAAGAAGATGGCAGCCTTGGAAGCAGCAATGAAGAAGCACCACATCAGCCTAGATTCGTCTTCAGAATCTAACTCGCATGGACACGCACTTTGTTCTTTTGGTTACTCTTATACTGTATCTTCTTCTTATACTTCAAATGAATGGCTTATTGATTCTGGAGCATCTTATCATATGGCTAAGGATCAAGCCATATTTTTTACTATGCATGAATGTAACACCAAACAAATATTTTTTGGTCATGATAGATCTCTAAGTGTTGTAGGATCTAGAACAGTTCTTGTTGAAAATGGTCATTTCAGTGATGTACTGTGTTCCAAAACTTTCATGCAATCTGTTATCAGTCTATCAAATTACTCATTCGGGTGAAGGTAAAACTGTGACGTTTACACCTCGCCAAGTTATAATAAAAAAATTTAACAATCCTCAAAATGTTCTTGCTACTGGAACTATTGATGATATTACCAGGTTGTACAAATTTAACAATTTGGGTCATCACCTTTTCCTTTAGTTTTTGTTGCTCATAGTGATAACTTGAGCAAACTTTGGCATGAGCGATTTGGTCACTAAAAGTGAAAAGTGCATATTTGTTGGATATTTTGACGATGTAAAAGGTTATAGACTTATTCAGCTCCATTCACATGATATAATCATTAGAAGAGATGTTAAATTTGATGAAAATATCTTGGCCTGCGAGCCTAACTTAGTGGGTGTGCCATCTTTGGCCTACAAGCCTGATTCGACGATTGTGCCTTCTTCTTCTTCTTCGAACTTCCTTGATAGATTTCCAACTCACGTTTCTGATGATGACAGTGAGGATGAAAATCCACCTCTGCCTGCTCATGTTCCTCCAATTGCACCAACACCAATACTTCCTCGATGGTCCGTTCAACATGTGAAGCAGCTGGTGATCTTGTCAGTGATCCTAGAGATAAATGTTAAACATGTTCTCAGTTTCAGCGAGCCTCTTCTCTTTTGGCTCAAGTTTCTGAGAATCATGATCCAGAAAATTTTGCAGAAGCTTCTGGAAATCCAGATTGGGATGTAGCTATGGATGAAGAATATCATTCCTTAATGGTGAATGATACTTGGGATCTTGTTCCTCTTCCAAAAGGAAGAAAACTTGTCAGATGTAAATGGGTCTACAGAACTAAGTATGCATTAGATGGAAGTGTTGAAATACTTAATGCAAGGTTAGTTGTCGAAGGTTTTTCCCAAGTTGAAGGGATTGACTACAATGAAACCTTTTCTCCTGTCGCAAAAATGAATTCGATCCACCTTGTTCTTTCCCTTGCAGCCTTACATAACTAGGAATTCCATCAAATGGATGTCAAGTTTTCCTTCTTACATGGTGATTTACATGAGAAAATTTACATGGAACAACCTCTTGGATATGTTCAAGATAACTCTAGCCTTGTCTGTCTCCCTAAGAAATCCTTATATGGCCTTAAGCAAGCTCCTAGAGCTTGGTATGCCAAAATGGATAACTTTCTCCTTGACACTAGTTTTTCTAGATGCCATTCTGACCCTAATGTCTACACCAAGAAAGTAGGAAACCATCTCATCATACTTGTTCTTATGTTGATGATCTTATCCTTACTGGTAGTGACCCTAAACTTATAACCCATGTGAAATCCAGTCTTAAGCAAAATTTTGAAATGTCAGATTTAGGACATTTGCATTATTTTCTTGGTCTCCAAGTATTAGAAACCAAAGAAGGAATCTTTCTTTCCTAGACTAAGAATGCTTGTGACCTTCTTCATCGCTTCCACATGGAAGATTGTAAACGAGCCCCTTCTCCCTTTCAATCTGGAGTTAAAATTTCTGCCACTTGTACTTCCCCTGAAGTAGATGCCACCTTATATTGTTAGCTTGTTGGTAGTCTTTTATACTTGACTCATTCCCATCCTTACCTTTCCTTTGTCATTGGTCGTGTTTCCCTTTATATGCAAACTCCTCATGAAATTCACTAGAAAGCAACAAAAAGAATACTTCGATATATTCGAGGTACAATTCAGTTTGGGATTAATTACAGTACAGGGGGGAAACCTTTGTTGGTTGGTTTCATTGATTCATATTGGGTCGGTGATCGTGATGATCGAAACTCTACTGCAGGTTTTGTTTTCAGTCTCGGATCTAGACCTATCACTTGGAATTGTAAGAAACAACAAGCACTTGCTCTTTCTTCAGCAAAAGTAGAATATTGAGCCATGGTTAATGCTAGTCAGGAAGCTTTATGGCTTCAATAGATCCTTTCATATTTTGGATTCGAGCAGCAGTATCCTACTCCACTTTGGTGCGACAATCAAAGTGCCATTAATCTTGCCAAAGATCCAGTTCTACATCAGTGCAGCAAACACATTGTGCTACACATGCACTTCATCAGAAATCTTGTTCATGATAGTGTTATTGAAGTTCTCTATTTCCCTACAGATGATCAAGTTGCAGACATCTTCACCAAGTCTCTTACAGAAGCGAAGTTTTATAAACTTCGGTCTATGTTAGGAGTTCAGGAATATGTCCTTAAGGGGGGATAGGCTCTAATGCCTCCTTCCTTCTCCTAATAGTGTCACTTTTGTAAATACTTTAATCCTATCCCAAGTTGTTCTTAAAGGGGTATGTTAGGATATTTAGACACTTAGGAGTTAGTTAAGATCAACTTGTGTAATATATCTGTTAGGTAAAAGTGTTTTTTTTTAGTATGCATTTGTAAATATTCTAATCCAATGGTCACGATATGTTCTAGACATAGAGTGATCTGACGGTTCAACTTCTCTTAGATCATACCTACCATTGATCCATGTCTTAACACCCGATTGGTATATGATCTCTATTTAAAGAGCATAGAGGGTCCTTGGCTAGTTGATCGATTATGAGAAGCTCATGTAACTTTCTTTCTTTTGCATAATAAATTGCTCCAAGTAGCTATTTGGCTGGGGCCATGGACTATTTCCCTCTCAAGGGTTTTAACCACATGACAAACATTGGTGTGTTGATTTGTGATATTTTTGTGTGAATCGGTTGCTCAAAGTGTTTGGTATTTTGGGAGCACCTTATGTACCTGAACAATAGTGCGCAAAAATGTGCTCGCGTTACAGTTAGAAAAATCGTGTGTGTGTTATATAAAACATGTTTTATGGTTAAAGCAGGCTGAGACCATCATTTTCTCCACAACTGCACATTGGAACGAGTTCAGACGGAGCAAAATGAGCAAGGGTGGACACATTTTGGGTGAGAAAAGGCCAACAAAGTCCAACTTGGGGATCAATCTCTTCCTTGTGAGGTATTTTATCCAAATCCTCTCATAATATGTCCCTATATTCAATAATTTATATGCCCTAATACATGAATTTAAACCAAAATGTTTTTAATTTATATGCCCATAAAAGAATTTACATGCCTAATAGAAACCAAAACCCCAATTTAATAATAAAAACCAAATCATTTTGACTAGCATATGTATATTCACAAGCATCCTTGTGAATCCATACCAAAATTCACATGGCTAATGGAAACCAAACCCCCAATTTACTCATAAAAAACAAATCAATTTCACTATTTGCATATGCATATTCACAAGAATCCTTGTGAATCCATACCAAAATTCACAAATATGCAAAGTTTGTCAAGTATATTGCAAGTTTGCATAAGTAATTTACATGCCCAATGTAAACCAAAACCCCAATTTGCTCATAAAAAACAAATCAACTTCACTATTTGCATATGTATATTCACAAGCATCCTTGTGAATCCAAACCAAAATTAACAAATATGCAAAGTCTGTCAAGTATATTGCAAGGTTGTATACAACTAAAAAAAATCAAGTAGAATTCATATCTTCCCTAAAATACATAAACAAACATGGTAAATCCCTTTCCTCTATCTGAAATATTGAAGTTGGTCGTCCAAGAACATTAATAAACACCTTATAGTTTTGATGAAACTTCCTAATCCAAGTGTTAAAATAAGGTATAGAAGCTTTGCATGCTTAACAAATATTTCCTCTTGACTGAAGGATACTTTTTGGTTAAGGTCAAGACAACAAAGTTCAACAATAGGCTCTATGAACATCAAGATACATAGGGAGGTTGACGTGTTTGATTACATGCCAATCACATACTATCATACATGACAGAATCCAGTAGAAACCTTGCAATCATAAAAGCCACTATACACAATTATGCAAAGTCTCTCATGGGTATATAGAAAGAGTTCAAACAACTAAAATAACATCAAGTGGAATCCATACATGGCCCAAATTACATATAAACAAATATTCTAAATGGACTTTGGAATCCAAAAAAAATCATGCTACAACAAATAATTACATATCTATCAAAATCCTTTACTATATTGGGATTTTATTCATCAATAGCACCTTATGACACCTCTTCTAGACTCTATCCCTTGCCTCTACCTGCAATATGGGAGTTGGTCCTACAAGGGCATTAGTCAACACCTCACAATTTTGATGAAACTTCATAATCCAAGCCTTAAAATAAGCTAGAGGAGCTTCCCAATCAACATGTGCACTTAAGACATTTTATGTACACATGCATATGAAAACTGGAATTAATAATTGAATTTAAGACATAAATTTAAGATGAAAAAATGTTAAATGTTCATTCTTTAGTGTAAAATTTAAGATCAATTTTAAAATTTAAATTTAAAATAGGTTATGTTGTTATTTGTCGTACATTAGTTTTACACTTTTCATTGCTTGGAGATGTCATTATACCATGTGTTTATTTTTCTAATGATAAATTATTTGAATTTGTGATTTCAGTGGCTACTATCGACCCCAATGTAGAGATATTGAGAGTTGTTCTTCATTTGAGAGAGATTGGCTCTTCCTGGAGGGGTGGAGATGAACTCTGCTGCTCCTTGACAGCATCATTGCTAACCATAGTGGATACAATTAGTAGATTGAATGATGCTTTGTATAGCATAGCATTCTATAAGGAAACAAAAAGACAAGAATATGTTGATGGTTTGAGCTACAATGAGATCAAGAAGCTCAAAATAACAAAAGAGCACATATATACACTATTTAGAGTTCATGGATGAATGACATTCCATAGAGCGGCAGACCACATATTTCAATTGAATGGTGCATTTTTCAACCCATTAGAAACCATTTGATGGACATATGGTACATGGTCTTTGATATTCCCCCACACAACAACAAGGAAGTACCGTTGTACTTTTTTCAAAAACTTTATGCATAGTTTGTGATGGGAAAACATGTCAACTATTTTGACATGTTGGGGCTCCAAGGCGCTGGTAGGGGGGTGCACCAAAACCAATCCAATGCTAGGCATAGAGATGCCAATCAATAGATACCTCCACCCCGCGCCCAGCTACTAAGGCTAGAAATCCCTCCTGCACATGATATGGTTACCGAGACACATGAGGCATTTCTTACGCTAGCTGAGATTATTTCCCGACACACCAAAACTATTGACCAGGAAGGGCCCTCTTCTTCTAGTGTGGCACAACCACCAGCTTCTAGTGGTGGAGGACAATCTATTAGTGGGGATAGTCTGACATCCCATTTTCCCTAGAGTGAGCAACACGTGTGCATAACCTGTGGTCAATCTTGTTATGGTCATGGACCAACACATGGTACCTCTATGATGACTACCGGTCACGTAAGGACATTGTTAAAACTCTATTGTTTTTCAATTTTTAATTTTTCCATATTGTACACATATTAAAATATTCTTAATATATGCAATTTCTACTCTTTGAAGAGTTTTATGCATCTAAAGGGGGTGGTAGTGCACCCGATGTGGTTGTATGCAAGGCTCAAATAACCAACACCAAGGTAATATTTCAACATGTGTCATTTTGTTAATACATGTGTTAGTCAATTAATTTGTTAAATGGTCTAATATTTACAATTTTTGAAGTTGCAGGAACCCCATTTTGAACAGGATGTTGAAGACATTGATCTCAATGAATCCCCCCCAGATGGATTTTATGATTACCTCAGGAATGTAAGGATATGATTAATGGTTGAATCTTGTTCAAATTATTTAAATTTATTATTGTACACTCCTTTATAGATTGCTAATATTTATAATTTTTGAACTTGCAAGTGCTATCTAAATCTACAAAGGGGCAAGAAATTGTTGGCAGTGATCCCTCCCATGGGGCAGATGTAATAACCCAAAAATTTGTAAAATTTAAAAAAATTTAAAGTGACATAAAATGTCTAAAGTAGCATCTAAGTAGCTACTAAAGGTTAGAGGAAAATGAAACAGTTTATAAAAGAATATGGGATTGCTTCTTTAAAAGAACTTGTAAACTAAAGATGTAATCTTAAACACCTGTGTTAGTACTACTAATGTCTTAACAACTTTAGTTCTATTAGATTTAGAAAAGGATTTGCATTTCTTTTTACTGCTAGATATACTGATGATTAAATTTTGTCAAGTAGGTAATAGTTCTTATATGAGATCGGTGCTTACTTAGTGTTCTGCTAACTCAATTGGACTGCTGGTTCCTTACAGGTTTAACAGGTAAGTGTAAGATCCAGTAGTTGTTATTTAAAATTACGTCGAGAACTACTTCCCTAGCATGATTAAGATGCTAGTTTTAGAAAAGGTTTAAATATGCTGCTTGTCTTCAAGAAGGTAATGTCAATTCTTTTTTTGTTGTTATAAATCCATAGTTGCATTTATAACTAACACTATAATGAATTTTTTTCAAAAACATAAACAAGGGTGTAAATGCAAGAGCAAGTACTTACCAAAGTTCCTTCAATCGTAAGAAGATTATTCTCTAAAAGTCTAAAAAACATGGTTTGGTTTTCTTGTGTTTACAGTGACGGTTAATTATAGATTCCCATAAAGAGAATAGATCTCATGGTTTTGAGTTTTAGTTCACTTAAAACTGTTTAGAGATCTTACAGCTATTCTCACTTCAATACTCAAAAGATGTCCTTCTTTTAAAGCATGAACAAGTTCCTCTGTTTTTCAATTATGATTTTAACAATGAGTTATTAGAATCTTTAACAGGAATTCTCCATCATTGTTAGTTTTCAGTTTCTTGATCACTCCTTCATCAAATCAATATAAAGGTTATTTTTTAGAAGTTTATGGATTTTACTATAGTTATAAGCTATGTTATAACCATCTCACAACTTTATACTACTTCTAAAATTACACCATATATCCAACTTGTTTGAAAACATGAAGATCTTCTAGGATAACAAATAGTATCCATGTTGTAACAATAGTATTCAAGTTATAAAAATAGTATTTAAGTTATAACCTAAGGTAGAATACCTAAAAAACAAACTACTATGATGAAAATCAAATGATGGCAAGCATATCTTATATAGTTTAAAATGATTGTTGGTTTTGCAATAATGCAAATGTTGATTGCAACGCAGACTATAGGTTTCGACCAACGTTTGGAGAGATATTTGGAAGGACGCGTGGGTATATTACATCCACTCAAAGGTTGACTTAAAAGATTGAAACCCTACTCATTTACTTGTGAAGCAAGATTTCCTCCTTTGTGTTGGTCGAGCTGTGAGCTCACGACCATGAAAGGCATGTAAGCACCTTCAAAACTTGGCATTTCACCTGCAACTCCTACCGTGTGACTATTGGGAGAAGTCGTTGATGGTTTTTCATTTTTAGGTGTGTTGAAACGTTATAGAGAGGGTGTGTAATGGTTTTTCTTTGTAGCTCAATGGTTTTGCTTGCCTTAACCTGCAACTGAACATTCAAAATTTATTGCCTTCATTTGGTTGAGTCGAATTCCTGGTGTTTCTTTTTGGCTCGAAGGTTGTACTTGCCTTAACCTGCAAGTGAACATTCAAAAGTTGCTGCCTTTGATTGGTTGAGTCGAATTCCTGGTGTTTTCTTTGCATAGGTGACTTCATAGCTTCTTCCTTTCGGCCTGGTGCCAAATGTGACCTAGGGTGGCCATCTCTTCTCAGTTTCGATTCCAAGTTTCAACAAGTAAACTCTTACTATAAAATCGGTTTTTCATTTGTTTTTCTTACGAGGGTTTTACAATTTTTATGCAAACAAATATTTAAAATGATTTGGTTTGGAACTTGCACATTCTTTCTTCTGGCTCCAGTGCTGTAGGTGAAAATGAGCTCACTCTTCAGTCTTTTCATGAGCATCCAACTGGTAAGCCCTGGTTCCATCGAGTATTTCTTCCTGTGTGACGTTATGGTTGTTGGAAATTGGTTCTTATGGTTGTAATGGCATGGCCTCAGTTCTCTATTAGCTTATGTTTCTAGCTTGTTTACTATTTGTATAATTTGTAGAAACCCTTAAAGGGTATTTCGTGCAGGGTGAAGAAGGATCTGGAAGCTATGATGTAAATGGGTTTTAATTGATGTTTTCAGCCTTGCGCCCTGAACAATGTAAATTATTTCGTTTTAAAAAGAAAGGGCCCAGATTTGAACTCAAAGAGGATTGTCGAACTCTGTCTAGTTTATTTCAATTTTTACAGTAGATTTTGGTTGGTGAAGGAAGACTGTGAAATAGTCGGGATTGTAAATGGAAACAGTATTTTTCTCCTGTCAGTAAAATATTTTGATACTATTTAATATATATATAGATTTTGCGTATTTTGGTTTTATTAATAGGCATGAGCCTCAATCCTTTGACTCTAAAGGCTATAAGCCATTCCTTATTAATGGATTCTATATTTGCAAATGATTTAAGTAATATTTGATTATTTTAATTCTGTTTTCAATAATTTGTTTATGTAATATTTTAAATTATTACCATGTATTTATAATGATTTCCAATGCATCGTTTATGAGAAATATTACTATGTTTAAGATTAATATTTTACTCTGGTTTTGGCTTAAAAGGGTTGATTAATAAATAAACACTACAGCTCGATAATAGTATTATTATACTTAGTAATTCTTAGCTTTGTTTATTTAATGAGTTCTTTAATTATTTTTACAATTTGTTTATAATTTTCAGCTAAGAAATATTAGGGTTTATTGCTGCATACTTGTGAATACAATATATTTATCTTTCAATAACATCTGTGGTTCTAAATAGGTTAAATTAGAATCCTTCTGTCTTAGACAGAGACACATAGCGTTTGGAACTCAATGTTATAAAAATGTTTTACAAATCCGTTTTACCTGGTTCTTAGATGTTAGCCTATCTAATATACTTATGTTTAATTATTAAATTGTAATTTCTATGTTTTATAAAGAATACTAATACTATAAGTAGTTCTATAAATATATTATTACTATTCTTTTACATACCTATTTTTTAGTTTATAACTGAAGTAAATAGATGCAAACAATATTTACTACTTCTTTACAGTAGAAATCATAAACATACTAAAGTAAAATGTAGTTACAATTTTTCATTTAAGTGAAAGAATCATCTTATTCACCTAAACACCCATATATACTAGAGTACTGGCTCATTCAAGCATGGAAAAATACAGTATGAAAATTCTAATTCTATTTGTTTCTCATTTTGCATATTCATTACTATTTCTAATATAAACTGCAATTTACCAAGTCTAACATTACACAGTTACTTCTTTCTTCACAAACCCTAATTAAATACTAAGATACCCGTATTTAAAAACTAGTAAACATTTTATTGAGAATGGTAAAGAAACATAACATAAAGACAAATAGAACATGTCAATGATAAGATGACAATAGCTTAATAAGGCTATTCCTTCCAACCAATCCCCTGGAGAACGCTCAAACAACGTTTCCTCAAGACCCCTTAGATTGTTTCTGGTCTTCTTGGCAGAGCACTGGATGGAGACTATAACCTTAAGATCGTTTGTCACCTGACTGGTCCAATTACCTCAGTAATTAAAATATACTCTCAGCAGTAATGACTTTAGCCTAATAGCTGCAATAAGTTCAATCTTAGCAATTAACCCCTCAAACTTACTTTAGTAATCCCCTCCATTGAATTTCTCTTGAGTAAATTCATTCACCCTGAATGATCACCTCCAGAATGAGCAGCCTCAGCTGTCTTCAATGGGAAATTTTATAGAGATTCCTAGGTCTTCTGGGTCAGTTTTCATTTAATGAGCCACCTGCTCTGATTCCACTTTCTTGGGAAATCATGACCACAAATATAGGGAAGTTTCCACCTGCAACAGTTGGAAGTATTTTGAGGATACTGCCACTTGTCAGTGTACTCTCCACCCAGTGTCCTCCACCAATTGACCAGTAAACACTCTTTTAGCAGCTTCCCTAAGCTGTTGTCTCATCATTTATTTATTTATAAATAAAATATTCTGAATTACATTAATTATTCTTGACCCCACTGGGTCATCAATTACAAACTTAGCATAAAATATAACGCAATGTTCCTCAAATAACATTAAATTGTCTTTGCAAATTGGGGCATGTGACATACACCCCCCCTTAAATTATAACATCATCCTCGATGTTATTTATTTATTTTCCTCAGAGTTCCCCTGAAATAGAATTGGATATGCATCCCATATATGACTTTCCAATTCCCAGGTAGCTTCCTATGGACTAAGGTGCTTCCATTGCACCTTCACTTGACCAATGGTGTGGTTCCAAAGTAAGATCTCCCTCCACTCAAGGATACAATCCAGTTCCACTAAAAAATCTCCTTCAGGTTCCACCTGCACATCATTCAAATTAATAACATGAGTAGCATCATGTACATATTTTTTTAATACAGAAATGTGAAAAACATTGTGAAATCTTAAATTTGGTGGCAAAGCTAACTGATAGGCTACCTGTCTAATCCTGGACAGTATTTCAAAAGGACCACAATATCGAGGTACTAGCTTGGCACAACTACCCAGCCTCAGAGAACTCTTTTTGGGTCTCAGCTTAATGAAAACATGTTTGCCTACCTGGAACTCTTTTGGAGTTTGTTTAAGGTCTGCTTGACTTTTATGTCAATCTTGTGCAATTTTTAAATTACCTTGTACATGTTTTACAATTAATTCCATTTCTTTCAATAATTCAGGTCCTAATACTAACCTATCTGTTAGGATATTTAGACACTTAAGAGTTAGTTAAGATTAACTTGTGTAATATATCTGTTAGGTAAAAGTGTGTTTTTTTAGTATGCATTAGTATGAATTTGTAAATATTCTAATTCGACGTTCACGATATGTTCTAGACATAGAGTGATCCGACGGTTCAACTTCTCTTATATCATACCTACCATTGATCTGTGGATTAACACCTGATTGGTCTATGATCTCTATTTAAAGAGCATAGAGGGTCCTTGGCTAGTTGATCGATTATGAGAACCTCATGTAACTTTCTTTCTTTTGCATAATAAATTGCTCCAAGTAGTTGTTTGGCTGGGGCCGTGGACTATTTCCCTCTCAAGGGTTTTAACCACATGACAAACATCGGTGTGTTGATTTGTGACCTATTTGTGTGAAGCAGTTTCTCAAGGTGTTCGGTATTTTGGGAGTACCCCGTGTATCCGAACATGGTATCAAAGCTTTTATGAAGAGCTGCTTTCGGTTTTGATCAAGACCTAGAACCGGTGTTGCCGAAACTTTGAAAGGGTTTTTGGTTCTGGATTTTCTGTGCATTTTTTTGTCTATGGGAGTTGTTCCATTGTGTCTAGAGTGTCGTTTCCATTGGAAAATAATTTTTGTTTCACCAAAAACTGTTTATGTTTTTTCCAGAAACACCCATTTCGGAAAATCTGAAGGTATAATGTTACAGTGACGGATTTTTTTTAAATCTCTCATATCTTATCAGTTTTATTATTAGATATTTTTTTGTTTTAGTCTCGGACTATTACCTTTCCTGATTGCGTATGTTCTTTGTCGTGCACCTTGCGCGATCGCGGCGAATAAAAAACAGTAAGGGAAAGTTTTTTTCTTGTCTTCTCGGCTACATATGCTATTTTTCGTGCACCTTGTGCGATCACGGAAAATAAAAAACAACGAGAAAACTTGGAAACGTAGACTTTCCGGGTAAGCTAACCAAGATCTAACCCCATTGTGTGGAAAAAGTTTTTTTGTTTTTGTTTTTCATTTTTTTTGTGATTTGCAAGAAAAAAAGGCAAGCACGGAGAACGAGAAAGAAGAGTAAAAAAAAAACCCTTCCTCTTTCCATTCTTTTACATACCTTTTAAACTCAACTCACTTGGTCCAAAGTTGCTTTATTCCTTAATAGATCTTGAGCTCAAGTCTTATTAAGCTACGTTTTAGTGCATGCAATTTCTATTTTTTAGTTACTTTATTGTAAAAGTGCATCTCACATAAATAAAATAAAATAAAAAGTGAATCACTTAAGTCTTTTAATTTATTGCCGCACTATTTAAAAGTAACATTATTGTAAAAGTGAGCTTCACTTATTCTACAAAAGTGATTCACTTCAAACCAAATTTATTGTAAAGTGATTGTTAAAGGTTCATCTTGGGAAGAGGGGGGTTCTTTTTTTTAGTTGTTCAAGTTAATATCTGCCATTTCACTATTGGGACATCTTCAACATTTTCTTTGATCAAGCATAAATTCATCATCCAGAATCAGTTTTCAGTGCCGTTTTTCTTAAAACCGCATATTTTTTTGAGCTCTTTGCAAACAGATAGTTAGTTTATGTTTTTTTAGCCATTATTTTACACTATGGCCACCCCTTGTGATATTATACTTACAAGTTCTAACTATTTCTCATGAAAATCTCGTATGTAGGATGTTCTATGAATTAGGGGACTTTTCAGGATAACCCGAGGGAAAGAAATAGAACCCACTTATGATGATAAAAAAATTATAAGGGAAAATATATGTGATGAAGCTCATGGATTGATTGGGATGTCAAACTCTACTGATTTGTGATTCCACATATCTGGAATTGATGAACCAGATAAATCTTAGGAAAAGCTGGAATCTGTGTTTAGTAAACATAATGAAATTCGAGGTCATCAACTTGAGAATGAGTTGATTTCCTTGAATCCAAATGATTTTTCATGCATTCAATATTATTCATCTAAGTATAAAACTCTTAGACTCTTATGTGCAAAATGCAAGATTAAGAAAGAAGACAAACAATGTATTTATCATATTCTTTCAAGACTTGGACCTACATATTATGTTTTTGTATCTACATTCTACTCCATGAAAGAATCCTAGACTGCAGCTAGCTATTAAGAGCCTAGTCTTGAATCCTTTTGTGATTCCTTAATTAGAGAGAAAGATAAGCTCATTCATCTTGGAATAATTAACAATGCATATACATCTGGGAAAGTGTTATTGTACCAACAGAAAGAAAAGTCCAAGCCTCCCAAGAAACAGAATTCTCGCAATAATAAGCCAAACAACTAGAGTCCCAAACCCTCTCAGTCAGCTCCTTCTTCAAAACATGACAAAGTATCCAAGCCAAAAGGAAAGAAGACTGAGTGTCATTGCATTTTTTGTGGAAAAGATAATCATGATGAATCTATGTGTTTCAAGAAGATGGCAGCCTTGGAAGCAACAATGAAGAAGCACCATATTAGCCTAGATTCGTCTTTAGAATCTAACTCTCATGGACATGCACTTTTTGCTTTTGGTTACCCTTATACTGCATCTTCTTCTTCTACTTCAAATGAATAGCTTATTGATTCTAGAGCATCTTATCATATGGCTAAGGATCAAGCCATCTTTCCTACTATGCATGAATGTAACACCAAACAAATATTTGTTGGTGATGATATATCTCTAAGTGTTGTAGGATCTGTAACAGTTCCTATAGAAAATCGTCATTTCAGTGATGTACTATTTGTTCCAAAATTTTCTTGTAATTTGTTATCAGTCTATCAAATTACTCATTCAGGTGAAGGTAAAACCGTGATGTTTACACCTCACCAAGTTGTAATCAAGGATTTTAAAAATCCTCAAAATGTCCTTACTACTGGAACTGTTGATGACATTACCAAGTTGTACAAATTTAACAACTTTGGGTCATCACCTTTTCCTTCAGTTTTTGTTGCTCATAGTGATAACTTGAGCAAACTTTGGCATGAGCGATTTGGTCACTTAAATTATCACTCATTGCAACAACTATGTAAAGACAATATGGTGACTGGTCTTCTGATGCTATCTTGCAAGGATGGTGTTTGTTCCAGTTGTGTACTCAGAAAACATCATCGGAACAATTTTGACAAACTTACCTCTTGGCATGCCTCAGTTCCTTTGGAGGTTGTGCATAGTGACTTGTGTGGTCCTCTTCCATATGGATGATTTTCTGGTTTCAAATATTTCTTAACTTTCATTGATGACTACTCCAGGCGCACTTGGATTTACTTCCTAAAACTTAAGAGCGAAGTATTTAACATGTTCTTGGCCTATAAGGCCCTTGTTGAAAAATAATCTGGTCATCAAAATATTAAGTTAAGATCTAACAATGGAGGAGAATATGTTAACAATAAGTTCACTACTTCCTGCACTGAACAGGGAATCCAACAATAGCACACTATTCCATACACACCACAACAAAATGGTGTAGCTGAACGGATGAGCTGCACTTTAAAAGAAATGGCTAATTGTATGATCTAATCTAAGGGACTAAGTCTTCAATATTGGGATGAGGCCATAAATTGTGCAAATTACATAATTAATCGCACGGCCACTAAAGTTTTACAAGGTATAACACCAAAAGAAGCATGGAGTAAAATTAAACCAGATGTAAGTCACTTTCGTGTGTTTGGTTGTGAAGCATGGGCTCACATTCTGGATGAAAAACAAAAAGGATTGCAGCCTAAAAGTGAAAAGTGCATATTTGTTGGATATTCAAAAGATGTAAAAGGTTATAGACTTCTTTAGACCCATTCAGATGATAAAATCATTATAAGAGATGTTAAATTTGATGAAAATCTCTTGGCCTACAAGCCTAACTTGGTGGGTGTGCCATCTTTGGCTTGCGAGCCTGATTCGGAAATTGTGCCTTCTTCTTCTTCTTCCAACTTTCTTGACAGGTTTCCAATTCTAGTTTATGATGATAATAATGAAGATAAAAATCCACCTCGGCCTGCTCATGTTCCTCCAATTGCACTAGCACCAATGTCTCGTTGATGGGTCCGTTCAACATGTGAAGCACCTAGTGATCTTGCTGGTGATCCAAGAGATCAACGTCGAACACGTTCTAAGTTTCAGCGAGCCTCTTCCCTTTTGGTTCAAGTTTCCAAGAATCATGATCAAGAAACTTTTGTAGAAGCTTCAGGAAATCTAGATTGGGATGCAGCTATGGATGAAGAATATCGTTCCTTAATAGCGAACGATGCTTGGGATCTTGTTCCTCTTCCAAAAGGAAGAAAACTTGTCAGATGTAAATGGGTCTACAGAAGTGAGTATGCATCAGATGGAAGTGTTGAAAGACTTAAGGCAAGGTTAGTTGCCAAAGGTTTTTTCCCAAGTTTAAGGGATTGACTACAATGAATCCTTTTCCCCTGTAGTAAAAATGAACTCCATCCACCTTGTTCTTTCCCTTGCAGCATTACATAACTGGGAAATCCATCAAATGGATGTCAAGTCTGCCTTCTTACATGGTGATTTACATGAAGAAATTTACATGGAACAACCTCCTAGATATGTTCAGAATAACTCTAGCCCTGTTTTTCTCCTTAAGAAATCCTTATATGGCCTTAAGCAAGCTCCTAGAGCTTGGTATGCCAAAATGGATAGCTTTCTCCTTGACATTGGTTTTTCTAGATGCCATTCTGACCCCAATGTCTATACCAAGAAAGTAGGAAACCATCTCATCATACTTGTTCTTTATGTTGATGATCTTATCCTTACTGGTAGTGACCCTAAACTTATAACCCATATGAAATCCAGTCTTAAGCAAAATTTTGAAATGTCAGACTTAGGACATTTGCATTATTTTCTTGGTCCCCAAGTCTTGCAAACCAAACAAGGAATATTTCTTTCTCAGTCTAAGTATTCTCGTGACCTTCTTCGTCGCTTCCACATGGAAGATTGTAAACCAACCCCTTCTGCCTTCCAGTCTAGAGTCAAACTTTCTGCCAATTGTACTTCCCCTGAGGTAGATGCCACCTTGTATCGTCAGCTTGTTGGTAGTCTTTTATACTTGACTCATTCCCATCCTGACCTTTCCTTTGCCGTTGGTCGTGTTACCCGTTATATGCGAACTCCTCATGAAAGTCACTGGAAAGAAACAAAAAGAATACTTCAATATATTCGAGGTAGAATTCAGTTTGGGATTCATTATAGTACAGGGGGGAAACCTTTGTTGTTTGGTTTAACTGATTCAGATTGGGGCGGTGATCCTGATGATCGAAAGTCTACTGCAGGTTATGTTTTCAGTCTGGGATCTGGACCTGTCACTTGGGCTTGTAAGAAACAACAAGCTCTTGCTCTTTCTTCAACAGAAGAAGAATATCAAGCCACAGTTAATGTTAGTCAGGAAGCTTTATGGCTTCAACAAATCCTTTCAGAGTTTGGATTCGAGTAGCAGCAGCCTACTCCACTTTGATGCGACAATCAAAGTGCCATCAAGCTTTCCAAAGATCTAGTTCTACATCAACACAGCAAACACATTGAGCTACACATGCACTTCATCAGAAATCTTGTTCATGATAGTGTTATTGAAGTTCTCTATTGCCCTATAGATGATCAAGTTGCAGACATCTTCACCAAGTCTCTTACAGAAGTGAAGTTTTATAAACTTGTCTATGTTAGGAGTTCAGGAATGTGTCCTTAAGGGGGGATAGGATCTAATTCCTCCTTCCTTCTCCTAATAGTGTCACTTTTGTAAATCCTTCAATCCTATCCCAAGTTGTTCTTAAGGGGGGATGTTAGGATATTTAGACACTTAGGTTTTAGTTAAGATCAACTTGTGTAATATATCTATTAGGTAAAAGTGTGTTTCTTTAGTATGCATTAGTAAATATTCTAATCTGACGGTTACGATATGTTATAGACATAGAGTGATTTGACAGTTCAACTTCTCTTAGATCATACCCACAATTGATCTGTGCCTTAACACCCAATTGGTCTATGATCTCTATTTAAAGAGCATAGAGGGTCCTTGGCTAGTTGATTGATTATGAGAAGCTCATGTATCTTTCTTTCTTTTGTATAATAAATTGCTCCAACTAGCTATTTTGCTGGGGCTGTGGACTGTTTCCCTCTTGAGGGTTTTAACCACGTGATAAACATCGTTGTGTTGATCTATGATCTATTTGTGTGAAGCGGTTTCTCAAGGTGTTCGGTCTTTTGGGAGTACCCTATGTACTCGAACATGGTATCAGAGCTTTTATGAAGAGGTACTAAAGTTTAACGTAGTATTTAATCCTTTGAACAAAGATCTCCAAAAATTACCTGTAAATTTAGGGTCTCGGTTTGAAATGATCACCTTCGATATTCGATGCAAACGAAAAATTTATTTTAAGAAAATATCAGCAATATTTGCAGCTTTATAATTAGTTTTTACAGGTATAAAATGGGCTACTTTACTCCATTTGTCAACCACTACCATGATTGAATCATTTACGTTCTGATTTTTAGGTAATCAAGTAACAAAATCAAGGCTAATTATATCCCATTTCCAGCTAGGGATAGGCAATGGCTGAAGTAGCCTAGCTGGATGCTTATGTTCAGTTTTTACTTGCTAACATTCAAAGCATCTATCAATATATTCTGCCAGTTCATTTTTCATGTTTGGCCATAAATAATCTTTTCTTAACATGGTTATAGTTTTCTGATAATCTCGATGTCCTGAATAAGGAGTTTTATGAATTTTGTTCAAAATTAATAGCTTGATCTTAGGTACATTAGGTACGTATAATCTGTCTTTATATAGTAATAATCCTTTTTCATTCAAGTTGTACCCTGTACTTAGACTTTCTATTAAATTCTCTTTTACTTTTTTTTGTAATTTTCGGTAAGTTTCATCTTGTTCTATTCTAGCTTCAAGTTGTTCTTCCAAGTCTGTTGTATAAGTGTTGATAGCTGCTGTAAAATTCATCTTTGCATTTCTACTTAATGCATCAACAAATTTATTCTCCTTTCCTTTGATGTGTTGAATTTCGAAATGGTATTCACTTAGAAAAGCTAGCCACCTAGCTTGCCTAGCATTCAAGTTAGGTTGATCTAACAGGCATTTCAACCATTTATTATCCGTCATTAAAATAAACTTCCTTCCAATTAAATGATGACGCCACATCTTGAAGGCATGTATGACAACAGCTAATTCTAAGTCATAGGTCGCATAATTTTTCTCATCAATCTTCAGTTTCCTAGACTCATAAGACATGACATGTCCTTCCTGAGTTAATACTCCTCCTAAACCGTCATTGCATGCGTCAGTACATACTATAAAATATTTATTATGGTCAGCAATTCTTAATATTGGTGCAGTGGTTAATAATGTTTTTAACTTTTTAAAACTATCTTTGCACTTCTAATTCCAATCAAATTTCTTCCCTTTTTTCTGCAAAGAGGTTATCGAATTTGCAATTCTTGAAAACTCTTCGATGAACCTACGGTAATAACCGGTAATCCCCATAAATGATCAGATGTCAGTTACGTCTTTGGGGACTTTCCAATATTTGATTTCCTTTATCTTTTCAGGGTCAACCGAAATTCCTTCTTTAGTCAACACATGACCTAAGTACTGGATTTTATCTTTAAAGAAGTCACATTTACTAAATTTTGCAAAAAGTTGATGTTCTCGTAACTCTTGCAAGACAATTTTTAAATGTTATTTATGTTCTTCTTCAGATTTTGAATAAATTAATATGTCGTCAATAAATACGACCACAAATTTATCCAGATATTTGTGCATTACATTATTCATTAGACACATAAAAACAACTGGAGCCTTAGTAAGCCTGAAAGGCATAACAACAAACTCGTAATATCCATATCGAGTTCTAAAGGATGTTTTAAAGATGTCTTCATCTTTAATTCGGACCTGGTGATATCCAGACCATAAATGAATCTTTGAAAACACCGTAGCTCCACGTAGTTGATCAAACAGATCATCTATGCAAGGTAATGGGTATCTGTTCTTGATAGTCATTTTATTTAATTGACGATAACCTATACATGGTCATAGAGTTCTATCCTTCTTCTTAACAAATATGACAGGTGCCCTATTGTTGTAATCTCACAAATCACATAAAGTTACCAAGAATACATACCAAAATATACATAAATATAGAATAGAGACAAGAGACAAGAACATATAGGATTTAAAACAGATTATATTATTATAATGAGTCCATACAATGTAGAGAACTGAACTGGGTTCTCGTTTGGCTCAATAGCCTAATATATACAATTTAAAAACGATTACCAAATAACTACCTGTCGGTTTGGTGAATTGACGTGACTTTTAGATGGCCGACCTAATCTCTTAGTTTAGTCCGCCGACCGACTTAGTCGGCTGATCGACTAAGTCGGCCCATCGACTTAGTCGGTTGATTGACTAAGTCGGTCCTCGTTCAAGTTGACTTATCGACTTGCTCCTTCTACATCTCCCCCACGAACAAAACGTTTCTTCATCCCGAAGAAATAGGGAGGTACAAAAAATATGTTTGTTTGGGCCTTGAAAATTTTATTGTGGTGGACTGTGAAGACGGATGGTTGGTCTTTTCTGTACATAGACCTCAACAATGGCCGGAGCTATGATGGCAAGGTGATGTTGGAAATCTGTCCAACTCTGCAGAGCTTTCTGGATGTCGATGGTTAATGTGGTTAAGCTGGATAGGACCGACATATTCTCTGAGATGGGGACTTTTGCTATCTTTTCCATGTTGGGGCCCAGAAACTGGTTCTGCTCTTCTGCAGTCTCGACGAGTTGTTTCATCTGTGGGTAGATGATGTCGACTTTCTCTAAGCTGGGAAGAGCTTGTTGCACCCACTGATGTGCTTCCCATTCCAGTTTCTGCAGTTTGTTGGTTTCCAACACTATCTGTTCTTCTATCATTGGTCTAAGTGCTGCCTTTGTGGTCTTCCTGCTCTCCAAATCCTGAATCCCTTGCCGAGACTATCGTGTCTTTTGATAAACTTGCCCGTAGTGAGTAGGCCAGTCTCTTAGGACTTCTTCGGTGATGACAGACTCCTCCATATGGTCCTGTAGTACTTTGTATGCCTCCGAGAATGCAGTGTGTTGTGCCAGTAGCAGTCTGACAGTCTCCTCTTTCTGTTCCTCCTTAGTTTCCTGAAGGTGCACTTGGAGGGTCGACACCATGCTCTCAAAAATTTGATACGCTCTTTCAAGCAGTCTATCTGTGTCGACTTCTATGGGGCCTAGTATGACGAACTAAGCTAAAGTCCTGCATTTGTCGAGAAAATCGACCTGTTCTATATTTCTGTCTGTGAGTTATTTGGTTTTTCGCTCAGTCCTTGTCTTTGCTTCTTTGGCTAGAGTTTTGAGGAGTTGGTTGACCTCTGTGTCGGTCAAGGAGCTTGTATCCCTCATGTTAATCCGAAGTTTGGGAGTCTTTCCATGATGCTCCTTCCTCTTCTTGCAATTTTTTTCTTCTGTCTCCTGTGTACCTGCAACAGTTGAGGGGGGCCTTTGGTTTGCGAGATAGAAGGCGGTGGTTTTTCTGGCTGGGGAGGTGGTATGACCACCTACGGCTGTGTGGATGTAGTTGGTTGTGATAGGTCTGTCTGTGAATCAGAGGGTGGTGGAAGTGGTGGGGATGGTGGTGGCGGTGGTGATGGAGTGGGGGAATGGTCGGGGGTGATGGGTTTGGTGGAAGTACAGTGTGGACTTACATCAAAAGGTATGTCTACTTCCGATGGTGTAGTGGTGGGTAGGTCGGCCTGGGGTTTGGGTTCGATTGGTTCAATAGTAGACTGCACTTGTCCAATCACGTCTCCTTCTTGTTCGGATTGTCATGTGAAGGTCGACGTGATGTGTTAAAATACTGTAGGTTTTGTTCTGCTACTTGTATAGAGAGGTGCCTTTGTGGAAATTTTCTGGGCCAACTGAAATAGCTCAGGCAACGTCTCGAAGAAAGCTTTTAGCTTGGTATATTTGTCAAATTTTTCTTTCACTGTCTCCGGTATTACACTTTTGTATAAGTTGAGGGGCCTGACCGACTGTTGTGCCGATGCTTTCTCCTCGACTACTTTTGTCGGTGATGGAGGTGGAGGGGTCGACACAAGATCGACGACGTTTTCAGGCCTCGTCATTGTTTTTTCTTTCTTTGGTCGACCTTCGGGGGCTCCTGCTTCCATAAACCGTTGGAACTGAGTTTCAACTGGTACTTTGTTTGTGGCGGCATCCTCTATAATGTCAAGGGCTGCAGCTACCAGTTCATCTTCATCATCTGATGGTTCTGCAATGATAAGTTTGTGCTTACCTTTGCCTTGTTGGTGTTCTTGTGCTTTAATTTTCTTCTTGGCTGCTGCTATCTCATTGGCAAGTTTCCAAATGATGCTTCTTGACACAACATACTTAGGTTTGTCTAGTTCAACTTCGCCCATTGGTTCCTGAGTCGGGACGCCACTTGCTGGAGCCGAGGGAGTCGTTTGCTACTGTTGTTGTGGTTCTGGTTTTGTCGACTGTGGGTCTGCTCTCTTTGTGATCGAAGGTTTGATAGTTATTTGTACCTGACCAGTGGGTTCAACCGGTATGTCCTTTGACACAAATGTGCTAATGTAGAGGTTGAGCTCATGGTATTCCTCTTTTTCTTGGTCAGTGAGTAGCTCCTCGATTGAGTAGTCGACCTGTTTCGCTGCTTCTGGCACTGGTATTTTTGTCTTAGCCTGTCGAGACAATTCTTGGAAGATTTGGTCAATAGATGGGTAGTAGTTGAGGGCTTTAGCATTGAAGGCCTCGCCCTACATGTACCACACCGAGGTATGGTCGAGCTCCAGCTGGATGTGGGAATTCGCTGGTATATTTAGTTGGATGTTTTGAGGAACCCTCCATCTAGTTGTGCGAACTTTCAATTGTTGGAACCAGTTCTCGAGGAATACTTTCCCTTGCCCTAGCTCATGCGGGGTTCCTTTCTGGGAAAAGGGTTTGAACCTATACATGTCAAACCTTGATGGTCCCCGGAAGACTGGGCTTCCTTTTGGACAGATGTGGTACATAATAATCCATAGGATGAGGGAGGGGAATTTGATGATTCCTCCCATCTCTTGGCATCACTCACAGACGGTTTTTATCATGTCGATGACATAATATACTCATCTGTAAATTTGCCCATCGGTGGCAATTGTGTCGATGGCTTCTAGCATTTCTAGTTTGAGGTCACTGCCTCGACCTGCCAATGTGAGTGTGATTGCAATTATTTTAGCCACAATCTGTGGAGTTTGAGTTGCGATTTTCCCGATCATCAACCCTTTTGAGTTTTTCCTGGATGACGATCCCGTAAGCCGTTCGACCAGTCCTTCTTTTATTCGGACTGGTACAAGATCTCCTTTATTAGACAGGCCAGTAAGTTTGGAGATGAAATCCCCATAAATGTCGATCAGCTCATCAAAGTAGAACCGACCGTTGTGATATCGACTGATGATGAATTTTACAGCAGCTTCTTTTGTCCCACCAAAGCTTGCCATCAGCGGTGCGTTGGCATATCCAAAGAGGGTGCTGAGTCAGACTTTTTCGGCTACTTGATTCATTTTCTTATCGACAAAGGCCCACTCTTGGATCTCGGCCCATATTTTTTGCCATGAGCCCTCCTGCACTTTGGCATTTTTTATGTTCTTTAGTCTGCGGACCAAAGGTGTATCCGCAACCTGTATCTCTTTCACCTTGGTCGATGTTCTAGTATATTTGGGGGCCATTGTGTTGGTTTGGTCGATGTTACTACAGGTTTCTTGGCTTTTGGTCGACTGAGTGTGCAAATGCTTTGTGTGTAAAGGGTGCGGTGAATGAAACTTCGACGGTCCAGTATTTATAGGCGATGGTGTGGTTGTGTGCGGTAATGGATGTATTAATGGCGGATTTGACGTTTCAGCTATAATACGCGAGTGTGAAGTAATGGTGATTTGCTTTCGGTGCTCGAGGCCATGAATGCACGATGGGACTATCGAGTTCGTCAGCTGGTGTTGGTGTTGAGAATGATCGAAAGGAATGGTTGATGAAGATGGTCGAGGGTCATGATGTTGGTTGTCGAAGTGGTGATTTCCTGTCATGGTGTTGTGTCTACGGAATTTTTTTTGTTTCTGGAGTTTTTAATTTTGTATGTATTTTGGTGGCCGGTTAGGGTCATTACCTTATTTTTTTTTCTTCAGTTTCTATAACGTTTTAGTCTAGATCCATTAACGAGATTCTGAAATACTAGGCCTTGCAGTGTCTTTAGTTAGAATGAACCATTGGGGTGTATTTCATCGACAATGTAAGGTCCCATCCACTCTGTTTGGATTTTCTTAGGTTTCCCTTTGATCTAACTATTGTAGAGTAAAGCAAAGTCACCGACCGCTAGGTTTTTGTTCTTGATGTTGCGGTCGTGCCATGCTTTCTGTTGTTTCTTGTGAATTTCCTGGTGTTGTATGGCGATGAGTCAGTGCTCTTCTAGCTTACTAAGCTGAAGTAGTCGGTCCTTCCTTCCCTGTTCGACATCGACATGGAGGATTTTTGCAATAGTAGGCATCTGTTGTCAGAAGTGTAGAGGGACTACAGCTTCTTGTCCGTAGACTAGTCGAAAGGGGGTTTGGTTGGTCGACCGTTTATAGGCGGTCCTGTATGCCCATAAGACTGCAGGTATTTTCTCATCCTAGTCGTCCTTGTCAGCATTACAGATTTTGGTTAGCCCTTTTGTTAATGTTTTATTGAAAGCTTCAATCGCCCCATTAGACTGAGGATGATATGCTGTACTCCGTTGGTGGTCGATGTGGAATTGGTCGGTCAAGTTTTTGATAGTTTTGTTGATAAATTGTGTCCCTTGGTCACTAATCAATATTAATGGGCATGTGAATCTAGTGATTATGTTTTCGTAGATAAAATTAGAGGCTACCTCACTCAAACATTTATTGACGGGCTCAACTTCTACCCATTTAGTGACGTATTCTACTGCAGTGATAATATATGTTGCACCTGATCTTTTGCCGGGATACGAAATGGTCCTATGAAATCTATAGCCCAGATTTCGAATGTGAGACTGGGGTTTATTGATATCAAGGGAATTTCTGTGCTTGGCAGAGGTCGACCAAGTTGTTGACATCTATCACATCGACTAACAAAAATTTTGCAATCCCTGTGGAGTGTCGGCCACCATAATCCTGACTGTTGGATTTTCTTTGCAGTTGTGTCTGCTTGGAAATGTACTCTTGCAACTCCATAGTGTGCTTCATGCATGATTTGGTCTCGTTCATGTTCGAGTACACACCTTCTGAGGATGTTTTCTAACCCCATTTTGTATAAAAATCCATTGATGAGGCTGTATGGTGCAACCTTCATAGCTACGATTTCTGGTGCCTGACCGTTTTCTAAGAACTAAGCTATTTCTTCTAGTTCTTCTGGCACTTCTTCTATGCGAAATAAATGTGCATTCAGTAAGTATCATCGACTTCGGTCAGTTCCTCCCCTGTGTCTATTCGGGATAGATGGTTGGGCCCGACATTTAGCTTTCCTGGTTGGACAATGACTTTGAACTCAAATTCTTGGAAAAGGAGTAGCCATCGACAAATCCTCCGATGATGGAGTGGTTTATTGACGAGGTACTTCAGGGCTTGATGGTCGGTATAGAATGTGAAGGGGTTGGCTAAAAGGTAATGTTCATACTTTTGGAGGGAAAATACCATATCTAGGGCTTCTCTTTCTGTGGTCGAGTAGTTTCGTTCAGCCTTATTTAATTTCCAACTGCTATAAACTATAGGGTAATCCATCCCATAATCCCCTGGTTGAGTTAAGATTGCTCCTATTGCTATTCCTGATGCATCGATATGCACATGGAATTTGGTCGACCGGTTTGGAAATTTTAGGATGGGGGCTTCGACTAGTTTTATTTTCAATTTTTCGAAAGAGATGTGGCATTCCTCTATCCACTTAAACTCTTGATCTTCCTTTAGTATTTCTTCAAGAGGATAGGTCATATCTGAATAGTATCTTATAAATTTCCTGTAATAGCCTGTATGGCCAAGTAACACCCTGACTTGTTTGGGGTTTACTGGTGGTTTCAGGTCGAGGATCATTTTAATCTTTGCAAAGTCGACCTTGATACCTTCTTTACAGAAAATATGCCCTAATAGTATGCCTATGGGAGTCATAAATATACATTTCTTAATGTTCAGGGAGAGTTGAATCTATCAACATCTCTCCAGCATAAGTCTGAGCCATTTGTAGTGATCTTTTAAGGTGGAGTATATTGTCCAGTCGTCGAAGTATACTGCCATGGTCTTATATATATACTCTTGGAATGTTTTGACAACAATTTAGGAAAACACTATAGGTCCATTCTTTAATCCAAAAGGCATAACTATGTAAGCAAAGGAACCAAATTCATAGACAAATGTTGTCTTCTTTTGATCTTCTTTAGCTATTGGTACTTGGTTATAGCCTAAGAATCCATATGTAAATGAGTAGCATTCATGTCCTGCAACTTCATTCAAGATTTCATTAGCATAAGGGGTTGGGAAGGGGTCTATCTGTGTTACTTTGTTGAGTTCCCTAAAGTTGACACAAATTCTTAACCTTGTCGGGTCATGTTTCTTGGGCTGTATGACCATTGGACTTGCCCATTCTGACTGGTCGATAGGGTAAATGATCCCTGCTGTTAACATGTTGTCAATTTCCTTTTTGACTATCTCCTTGTACTTGTGAGCCAGTTTATAAGGTATTTTCTTGACAGGTCGAACATCAGGTTTAGTATCAATTTTCATTTCTCCCATTTCTTGGACTAATCCTTTTAGGTCTTTATAGTCCCTGGCAAAGACATCTCGGAACTCTCTTAGTAAGTTCACTATCTCTGTGGTCCGTTGGGCATTCCAGTAATCACCAATTTTTGCTAGTTTTGGTCGGTCGTCATTTGAAATGTCGACCTCTTTAGTTTTTATTTTGGCATCTAGCCACTCTGGTGCTTAGCTTCATTAATCGGCCGACTTCCTTCTTTGAACTATGAGAACGTGGCAGGGAAATTGGCTGCATTCATTCTATCAATATCTTGTTTTTCGGTTGTCACGACTTTCAATATTGAGTGGATAGGTTTTGTTGTTTCAATGTGGTTGGATTTCCATCTAAAGTTCTTGCCTTCTTTGTTTTCATTTTCTAATTGTAAACGGGTCAACTGTGGTTTTGACCATGTTTGTAGATTGTTACAGTCCTTTATCTGTCGATGGTCTTGTGAGGGTTGCTTTTCGGTCGGTTAGATAAATTTTTTAATTTATTTTGCTGTCTCAACCAGATTTTCATTTTGAGGTATGAAGTTGAAGTCTTTAATAAAATTTTGCCTAAGTTCGTGCCAAAAGAAGGTTTCACCTCTAGCTTCTTCCATCTTATACCGTTTGTTTGGAAATTCAGCTAGGGTTGAGGGGAATAACTGTGGCCAAGCTCGCTCATCCTTGTATCCAAGTCTTCTCCACTCTGTTTCACAAGTTTTGATATGATCTTCTGGGTTTTGTCCTTGGGTAAAAATAGGTATCTAAGCTTGCTGGGTTAATTTATTTCCTCAAAACCTCTCGACAAAGTAAGTTGAAGAAGTTGTCCAAGTCTATAGTTTTGTTTGATGGGTGTCCCACCATCTAGCTGCTTGACCTATAAAAGTTTCAACTAACCTCTGAAGTCAGCCATGTTCACCAATATTTTTAGATACTTGTTCAATATATGATGACTGGTGATTCCCTCTCCTTATACCTTGGTAGTTGTGTAGTATTTAAGTTGGTTGGTTGTAAGGTAGGGCGTTCCCTTATTTTATTTTCAAAGACTTTGGGGATAATTGATACTATGAAGCACTGTCGAGTGGGTTTTTTCTGTACTTTTTGTATAGTCCAGCACCCTCTTGATTGTGTTTCTTAATTCTCAATCTCCTAGTCATACAACTCAGCGTTTGAGTTATAACCAATTGAGTCTTGGTTACCTAAGTTAAGTTCTCCATGGATGTTTGGTTCTGTGTAGTCTCCATTGTTGTGGATCTGGTAAATTTGTCAGACATCGACTTCTTCATCAATGGGTTTGGTCCAAGGTTCTCCTTGGGATGGATGAATGGGTATAATGACCTTTTGACCATTTCCTTTTAATTTAATTCATTCCTTGTCCAAGGATATGGATGCTTTCATCTTTCTTCCCCAAGGTCGACTGACTAGTGCTGGGAAGGAGCTAGCTCCTTCTTTTGGGTCAATAATTTCAAAACCGACCTTGGTCGAGATTCCTTTGATGGTCGTGTCGACATTTTCCAGACCCCAATGGGTTCAATTAGGCCTTGGTCGGCGAGTTTCAAGTAAATGCCTAACTCGTAGAGTCGAGGTCTGCCCATCTGTTCCCAAGTATCCCGAGTCATGATATTCACTTGTGACTTGAATTCAAGCACTACTTGTCGAACGTGGTAACCTTCGATTTCTAGGTCGACAAGTGGGTCGGCATCACTTTTGTCTTTTTTGTTCAAGCTGCAGATGTTTTTTGTTTGTTTTTCATGGTTGGTACCTTTTATTTCATGTAACAAGTCTATGAACTGAGATACTGATTTGTCTGTTTGAGCAAGTTGGATTAATCGATGTATTGTGTTGGGTCGACTGTTATCGAGGTCTTCTTGTTGTGCAATGTTTTGAAACACATGTGTGGCTTCTTTATATGTTTGTTTTTCATGCCGTGGGTTAGGATAGACATTTATTTCTTTAATCTTACTAATTTGAGGGTTACCAGGTCCTGTTTTTGTGCCTTGTCGAGTTACAATATGTAAATTTTTAATGGTTATTACATCATGTTTTTGCACACAAGACAAGACATTAACATTTTTCTTGGTATTAATTTTTTCTAGCATAGTAGGACAATCCTCAAGCGAGTGATCGCCTACTCTGCAGTGGGTACAGAATTTGAGATCAATCCTGTACTTGTATGGATAGTCTGCATACCGGTGACCTTCTTTGTAACATATGAAGCATTGGGTGGGTCGACGAGGGCGTATGTCACGATTCCCAGGGAATCAACCTCTTTCTCCATAGCATTGTCGTCGATTATCATACCGGCGCTCATATCATTGGCCATTGTATCTTTGTCCATTCTAATTATTTGGTGGATTGTTTTTCTCGTTATGTTGTGCCACTGCATTTTTTTGGTATACCTCGTGATAGTTCTGTCGGTTCTTTAGGTTTAACTGACAGTCAGCGTTGTTATGACTTTTGGTTTCGTAGATGGCGCACCAGGAAGCCTTGTCGTTCTTCATGTTAAACGGGTAGTCTGTTGTAGAGTGATCTCTATGTTCCTGGAAAATGTTGCAAAAGGATTTGGTCTGTATGAAGTGGACGTCTTGTCGGCTATATTCTTTTCAACAGTTATCTTTTGAGTGGCCATTTGTTGAGCATTTGGTGCACTAGATATCCTGATTCTTGAGGCTTAGCTCCTTCAGAGACTTCTGTACATTCTCTAGCTGATGTTCCAATCTGTGGTCCATGGGGTAAGCGGGTATATCCTCATCTATTTCAACCTGAAGAGCTTTCGTTAGCGCATCCTCATATGTTTTGAACGTCTCCAGACTAATGTGTCAACGTACTTTTTGCGATAGTCCTGCAAGAAACAATTGAATTACTAATTGTTCATCTATAACATAATCCAATTGGCTCAATAAGTCCTTCCAACGCTTATCGTAGTCGTGGATAGATTCTCCTAGCTTTTGTGAAGTGGTTTTAAGCTTCTTTGCGGCCAAGTGCTTAGCATCTGGAGTCTTAAAAAATGACAAGAATTGTGCCTTAATCTCGGCTTTTGTCGCTCTGGGTTGTCTTTCCGAAAAGGTCATGTACCATGTCAATTCCATTTTCCTTAAGGCTTCTGCGAACTGTGCCATTTGTATATCTTCATATGTAACCTGGTTGGCTTCCCAGGTCGACTCGCAAACGAACCAATGTCACCGGGGGTCTTCATCTCCTTCATAGAGGGGGATGTGAGCCGATCCGTGACCCATTTCTGAATCACTGTCACTTCTCTCAGAAGTTGGCGGTGGTGGAGGTGGGGGTAGTGATGAGGGTGGTGGGGTTATTGGTGTATTCGTGCCTGCGGAATTCTAGTCGACGAAACTTTCATTTTCATTGGTTTTCGAGTCTTCGTCAACTTGTAGTAGGTTGATGTCGACTTCTGCTGTCGATGGTCCACTGCAAATTTTTGTTCGCAAATCTGATTGGTCGATTTCTTCTAAAGCTGTATTTGGCGGGGGGGGAGGGGAGGCGCTCCTTCATGTGTCATTAAGAGCAAGTGGATACTTCGGAGGGAGGCTGTCACTTGAAATGTCACCCAGTTCCCTTCCACCAGTCTATGTATAATAAGGTGTCGTCTAGGGTTTGTTTCATCACCTAGTCAGCTCCATATACTGAAGTCACCAGCTCATAGTCAGAGGTCGTCTTTGACAATAGTCTGTATTCGAGTACGCGGATTCAATGGGGAAACGGTTGTTCCTTCACTGGGAGATCTTAATTGGAGAGCTTCTAGCTGCTCTATCCACCCTTCTTCCTCCTTAGGGTACTCCTCTTGCTCCACGCCCTCTTCATGTCGATCATGACCTGACTCTGGCAGATTCTCTTCGTGGTTGTTCTCCCTAGGGTTTTGTCCTCTGTGCAGCCCTAAGGCTCTTTCACGTCTTGTTTCCCTCCTCTGGTGTCTTTCTTCCCTTTCTATTTTCTAAATGTCTGACATACTTTTAGTAGGATACTATTCTCTTGAAGTCCTCTTCGGCCGAATTTTCATTACTGGTGGCTAATATCAGATTCTAGTCGATTAGGATCCACTATGCTCTATCTTCGACACATGACCAGCTACCCCCCCATAGCCTACCCGACGCTTTTAGAAAGCCTGGATAGTTCGATTTATTTGCTTCGGAAGTATTCCCACTCCCTTTCTGCAATGACTTTTTTCCACTTCCTCTGCTTCTCTTCCCAGTTAGAGTTTGTTGTCTGTTCGTGAAGTGATGGACGAGGTTCGACGATATGTGCTACTCCTTTCTCAATCAAGAATTTGAACAGCAAGGTTAGTAGGGAACAAAAAAATTGTTCGGTGAAATCTGTGTAAAACTTCTCTTTTACAGTTTCCACTGAAGTTCTGTCTTCGACTGCCTGCTCCTCACAGAATTCGTCGGCGATTTTCTCAAACCACTCCGACAAATTTGTTCGGCCTCCTCGGATCAATTTTTCCAACAACTGTTGTTCTTTAGTTGCATCCGGATTTCTCATCGAGGAGTTTCTTCAAGATTTGGGGCACTAATTCGACAAATGTTTCATGCATCTCTGTAAAAAATCTTTCTTTTGCTTCAACGACTGTTAATATGTTCCTTCGTGCGTAATTTTGCAAATAATTTGCAATTTTACGTTCCCACTAGTCCTTATTCTCTTGCTCTGGTATCATATGTAAGCATATATTTCAGTCATGTACCACCGGCAACGGAACCAATGTTGTGATCTCACAGATCACATAAGGTTACCAATAATACATACCAAAATATACATAAATATATAACAGAGACAAGAGACAAGAACAGATAGGTTTTAAAACAGATTATATTATTATAATGAGTCCATACAATGCAGAGAACTGAACTGAGTTCTCATTTGTCTCAACAGCCTAATATATACAATTTACAGACAGTTACCAAATAAGTACCTGTCGGTTCGATGAACCAATGCGACTTTTAGATGGCCAACCTAATCTCTTAGTTTAGTCGGCCAACCGACTTAGTTGATTGATCGACTAATTCAGCCCATCGACTTAGTCGGTTGATCGACTAAGTTGGTCCTCGTTCAAGTTGACTTATCGAATTGCTCCTTCTACACCTATACATGGTTGTAGAGTTCTGTCCTTCTTCTTAACAAACATGACAGGTGCCCCCTGGGGAGACACACTAGGTCTAATAATATTCTAATCAATAAGTTCTTTTAACTATGACTTAAGTTCATTTAATTCGAGTATTCCATCCCATAAGGGGATTTTGAGCTAGGCAATACACTAGGTACTAGCTCAATAGTAAAATCTAATTCCCGTTTTGGAGGGAGTCCTGGAATTTCTTCCAGAAATACATCTGAATATTCTTTTAGAATAGGTATATCTTCCAATTTTAATTTATCTATGTTGTTCATGTTTTATTCATCGATTACTATTACTACATAAGCCTTTCAGCCTTTCCTAATAGCTCTCTTAAGCTGTAGAGCAGACATCTGCCTTACGGCTGTTTTCCTAGGGATTCCCCTTACACTTATTAACTTTTCATTGTTATGTATGAAAGTAAAGGTTTTATCAAAGCAATTCAAGACCACCCTATGTTGCTCTAACAAATCCATATCAATTAATATATCATATGAGCCTAAAGGTAATACATTGTGTTTAACAAAATTTTCAAACTGATCCATAGTTACTGCACAATTCTTTACAAAACTAATTAACTTTCTCTTTGCACTAGTAGCTAACTGAACGAACTAAGAACTTGCAAACTTTTCAACTGGAAGTTTACATTTTTCTACCAAATTAGCAGAAATATAGCTTAAACTATATCCTAGATCAATTAAAATAGATATATGTATTTAATTTATCTTACCTTCCACTTCCACCATGAAAGTTTCATAGTCTGCTTGTTGATTCTCTAATGCTGCATTGATCTTGGGCATTGTCCTCGCTATATCACCGATAGTCATCTCCTCCTGTATTGTGTGGATGTTGTGAATAGTCTTCTTCTGATTGGGACAAATTGATGCATAATGCAGAGCATTGCATTCCCAACACTTTATGGGTTCTTTTTGTTCAAAGTTCTTTGTGTAGTTACTGTGGTTGTTAGCATATTCTTTATTCTTTTGATTATTTTGATTGGTCTGTGAATTACTTTTATTCCCTTGGAAATTCTTATTAGGAAAATTTTTGGTGTTATTATTTTTAGAATTTTGATTAGGTACAAACTCTTTCTTCTTTTGTTCAAATTTATTATTCCTTTTGGCCTTCCAGTTGGCCATACTCTCCTTTTTACGATTATGTTCATAACTAAAATCCGCTTGTCTCATGGCTTCTTCTAGAGTTTTCATATTGTCATACTCAATCTTGTCCTTTATATGATAAGGTAAACAGTTGAGAAACCGTTGTACCTTAGGTTTCTCGTTCACAATGCATGGCACATACCTAAGCAGACTTAAAATTTACTATTCAGTTCTTTCATATTCATTGTACCCAGTTTTAACTCATAGAATTCCTTATCCCTTTCCTCATAGTACTATTTAGATAAAAATTTCTTTTTGAAATATTTCTTGAATGTGCTCCAATTTATGTTTTTCTCTCTTATACCTTTTACTTTTTTATAAGTCCTACCACCATATATCAGCTTTTCTCGTAAGATTATAAATAGAAATCCTGGCCTTCAGTTGATTAGAATTGTTATAAATTTGGAAGTATTTCTTCATCCCAGATAACCAAGATTCTACTTCTTCCCCCTTTTTCAGTTTCTCCATTAAATGTTGGTGGCTTGATCTTCTTGAACTCCCCAAATATTTCTTCATAAGGTTTATATTTTCTTTTCCTAGTATGGTGGTTATCTTCACTACTGTCACTAGTATAATGAGAGTTGTGTTTATCACCATATACTTCGGAAGATGAGCTACTTTCATTTTTAACTTGTTTAGTATTCTTATACTTATGTTGATAACCTATATCTTCAGACTCAGTTCTTTTACCCTTTCCCTCAGTATGAAATCTTTCTATTAAGATCTGATTCAGCTCCTCTTGAGCTCTCAGAATCCTCTCATTTTCTTTCTTAACCGATTCCATCTCTGATTTTAATTCTTTAACTGTTTGTAGATGTTCGAAAGAATTATTGGTTATAGCTTCTTGTATAGGTTCTTTTTGAATATTATCTCATTCAGTGTAAGGAGATTCCTCATCCACATATTCTTCCAATCTATCCATATCTGTCATTAACTCAAAAACAAATTTCTTTGTGTGTATCACTCAAAGAAAACAACATCAGCATAATTATTTAAATTTACTATTCCATATAAGCAATTTGAGCTTCAGTAAGGCCTAGTGTTTGAACCTTGTGCTTTGATACCACATGTAATAACCCAAAAATTTGTAAAATTTGAAAAAAATTAAAGTGACATAAAATGCCTAAAGTTGCAGCTAAGTAACTGCTAAAGGTTAGCGGAAAATGAAACAGTTTATAAAAGAATATGGGATTTATTCTTTAAAAGAACTTGTAAACTAAATGATGTAATCTTTATCACATGTGTTAGTACTACTAATGACTTAACATCTTTAGTTCTATTAGAGTTATAAAAGATTCACATTTATTTTTACTCCTAGATATACTAATGATTAACTTTTGTCAAGTAGGTAAGAATTCTTGTATGAGATCGAGGCTTACTTAGTGTTCTCCTAACTCAATTGGACTGCTGGTTCCTTATAGGTTTAGCAAGTAAGCGTAAGATCCAGTAGGTTTTATTTAAAATTACGTCGAGAACTACTTCCCTAGCATGACTAAGATGCTAGTTTTAGAAAAGGTTTAAATATGCTGCTTGTCTTCAAGAAGGTAATGTCAATTCTTTTTCCATTGTTATAAATCCATAGTTGCATTTATAACTAACACTATAATGACTTCTTTTCAAAAACATAAGAAAGGGTGTAAATTCAAGAGCAAGTACTTACCAAAGTTCCTTTAATCGTAAGAACATTATTCTCTAAAAGTCTAAAGAACATGGTTTGGTTTTCTTGTGTTTACAGTGATGGTTAATTATAGATTCCCATAGAGAGAATAGAGCTCATGGTTTTGAGTTTTAGTTCACTTAAAAGTGTTTAGAGATCTTACAACTATTCTCACTTCAATACTCAAAAGATGTCCTTATTTTAAAGCATGAACAAGTTCCTATGTTTTTCAATTATGATTTTAACAATGAGTTATTAGAATCTTTAACAGGAATTCTCCATCATTGTTAGTTTTCAGTTTCTTGATCACTCCTTCATCAAATCAATATAAAGGTTATGTTTTAGAAGTTTATAGCTTTTACTATAGTTATAAGCTATGTTATAACCATCTCATAACTTTATACTACTTCTAAAATTACACCATATATCCGACTTGTTTGAAAACATGAAGATCTTCTAGGATAACAAATAGTATCCATGTTGTAACAATAGTATTCAAGTTATAACATTAGTCTTTAAGTTATAACAATAGTATTTAAATTATAACAATATTATTCAAGTTATAACAATAGTATTTAAGTTATAACCTAAGGTAGAATACCTACAAAACAAATTACTATGATGAAAATCAAATGATGGCAATCATATCTTATATAGTTTAAAATGATTGTTGCTTTTGTAATAATGCAAATGTTGACTGCAGCAATGACTATAGGTTTTGACCCATGTTTGGAGAGATATTTGAAAGGACATGTGGATATATTACAAACACTAGACGGTTGACTTAAAAGCTTGAAAGGGCCTACTCATTTACTTGTGAAGCAAGAGTTTTTCATTTGTGTTGGTCGAGCTGTGAGCTCGTGGCCATGAGAGGTCTGTAAGCACCTTCAAACCTTGGCATTTCACCTGCAACTTCTACCCTATGACTGTTGGGAGAAATTGTTGATGGTTTTTGGTTTTTAGGTGTGTTGAAAAGTTACAGCGAGGGTGTGTAATGGTTTTTCTTTGTGGCTCGAAGGCTGTGTTTGCCTTAACCTGGAACTAAACATTCAAAAGTTGCTGCCTTTGTTTGGTTGAGTTGAATTCCTGGTGTTTTCTTTGCAGAGGTGACTTCGCAGCTTCTTCCTTTCATCCTGGTTCCAAATGTGACCTGGGGTGACCATCTCTTCTCAATTTCGACTCCAAGTTTCAACAGGTATACTCTTACTCTAAAATCCGTTTTTCATTTGTTTTTCTTACGAGGGTTTTACAACTTTTATGCAAACAAATATTTTAAATGATTTGGTTTGGAACTTGCAGGTTCTTGCTTCTGGCTCCAATGCTGTAGGTGAAAACGAGCTCACTCTTCAGGATTTTCATGAGCATCCAACTGGTAAGCCCTGGTTCCATCAAGGGTTTCTTCCTGTGTGAAATTATGGTTGTTGGAAGTTGGTTCTTGTGGTTGTAATGGGATGGCCTCAGTTCTCTGTTAGCTTATGTTTCTAGCTTGTTTGCTATTTGTAAAGTTCTTAAAAATGCTTAAAAGGTATTTCGTGCAGGGTGAAGAAGGCTCTGGAAGCCGTGATGTAAATGGGTTTTAATTGATGTTTTCAGCCTTATGGCTTGAACAATGTAAATGCTTTCATTTTAAAACAAAAGAGCCCAGCTCTGAACTCAAAGAGGCTTGTCGACGTCTGTCTAGTTTATTTTAGTTTTTATAGTAGATTTTGGTTGGTGAAGGAAGACTGTGAAACAGTCGGGATTGGAAATGGGAACAGAAATTTTCTCGTGTCAGTAAAATATTTTGATATTGTTTAATATATATATATAGATAGATAGATAGATAGATAGATAGATAGATAGATATATAGATAGATAGATAGATTTTGCGTATTTTGGTTTTATTAATAGGCCTGAGCCTCGACCCTTTAACTCTAAAGGCTGTAAGCCATTCCTTATTAATGGATTATGTATTTGCAAATGGTTTAAGTAATATTTGATTATTTTAATTCTGTTTTCAATAATTTGTTTATGTAATATTTTAAATTATTACCGTGTATTTATAATGATTTCCAATGCACAGTTTATGGAAAAAATTAGTATGTTTAAGAGTAATATTTTACTCTGGTTTTGTCTTAAAAGGGTTAATTAATAAATAAACCCTATAGCTCGATAATAGTATTATTATACTTAGTAATTCTTAGCTCTGCTTATTTAATGAGTTCTTTAATGATTTTTACAGTTTGTTTATAATTTTCAGCTAAGAAATATTAGGGTTTATTACCGCATACTTGTGAAGAGGATATATTTATCTTTAAATAACATCTATGTTTCTAGATAGGTTAAAGTAGAATCCTTCTGTCTTAGAAAGATACATATAGTGTCTGAAACTCAATGTTATAAAAATATTTTACAAATACTTTTTACATGGTTCTTAGATGTTAGCCTATCTACTATACTTATGTTTAATTATTAAATTGTAATTTCTATGTTTTATAAAGAATACTAATACTAGAGTTAGTTCTATAAATATATTATTACTATTCTTTTACATACCTATCTTTTAGTTTATAACTGAAGTAAATAGATGCAAACAATATTTATTACTTCTTTATAGTATAAATCATAAGCAGACTAAAGTAAAATGTAGTTACAATTTTTCATTTAACTGAAAGAATCATCTTATTCACCTAAACACCCATTTGTACTAGATTACTTCCTGAGTCAAGTGTGCAAAAACATAATATGGAAATTCTAATTCTATCTATTTCTCGTTTTGCATATTCATTAATATTTCTAATATAAACTGCAATTTACCAAGTCTAACATTACACAGTTACTTCTTTCTTCACAAACCCTAGTTAAATACCAATATGCTTGTATTTAAAAACTAGTAAACATTTTACTGAGAATGGTAAAGAAAGATAACATAAAGACAAATAGAACCTATCAATGATAAGATGACAACATATTAAGGAGGTTGTTCCTCCTGACCAATCTCCTCGAGAATTCTCAGACATCGCTTCCTCAGGACCCCCGAGCTTGTTCGTGGTCTTCTTGGAAGAGTACTGGGTGGAGACTATAACCTTAAGACCATTTGTTACCTGACTCGTCCAATTACCTCAATAATTAAAATATGCTCTCAATAGTAAGAAATTCACCCTAATATATGCAATAAGTTCAATCTATGCAATAATTTCAATCTTAGCAGTTAACCCATCAAACTCACTTCAGTAATCCCCTCCATTGAATTTCTCTTGAGTAAATTCATTCACCCTGAATGATCACCTCCAGAATAAGGAGCCTCAGCTGTCTTCAATGGGAAATTTTATAGATATGCCTAGGTCTTGTGGGTCAGTTTTCATTTAATGAGACACGTGCTTTGATTCCACTTTCTTGGGGAATTATGACCACAAATATAGGGAAGTTGCCACTTGCAACAGTTGGAAGTAGTTTGAGGATGCTGCCACTTGTCAGTGTACTCTCCACCCGGTCTCCTCCACCAATTGACTAGTAAACACTCTTTTAATAGCTTCCCCAAGTTGTTGTCTCATCATTTATTTATTTATAAATAAAATATTCTGAATTACATTAATTATTTTTGACCCCACTAGGTCATCAATTAAAAACTTAGCATAAGATATAACACAATGTTCCTCAAATAACATTAAATTGTTTTTGCAAATTGGGGCATGTGACAGGAGATATGTCCCAAGAAGAGGTAAGTATATTACAACATGCTAGTTTTTTCAATAGATATTAAATTCCATCCATTCATGTCCATGTCTACCTATGGTAACACTTTATGACTGTAGGCATCATCGCAAATCCCTACACCACCTCTTTGGTTTGGATCTCCCCATATTCCAAATGTAGATAAGCGTGTTGTCTACAACAAATAGACCTCTTCCTTAAAAAGAGTGTGTTTTCATGGTGATGAACCTACTGATTCCACAGTAATGTACACACTTCCAATGGTAGTTGTTGGTTAGCTTTGAATTCACTTCACAACTAGTTTTTCTTAATGTTATTTTCACATGTTTACAACATCAGGATGTAGAGTCATACATGTCAGACCTTAGCAGGGTTGTTGATGTTGTGTTCAATGTTGCATCTACAATGGGGATAAGTCACACATAGGTATCTACTTGAATATTTGCAATTGTACAGTTCATTTGTATTATATATGGACATGCATGATGTCTAACTATTTTAGCATTTGATGAATGTAGCCACACCATGGTCCATTAGTGCATGCGAGCGAGGCTGATGTTCAACCTACAACTCCTCTTGCTACTGAGGAAACCCCGTCTCATGCCCTAGAACAAATTTTTTTGGTGAGATGTTTTTTATTTACATAATTGGTTAGTACTTTCTCATCCATGTACATGTTGATAATTGTAGAGATAATTGACTTAGTTTTTTTATTCGCAGAGAAGCATTGTAGAGAGACTATGTGCACATAGGAAACTAGAGGCATCTATACCCCGGATGGATGCAGTGAGTGTTTATTTTCTATATAAATTGAGTTGTATTTTAAATTTTCAAACTTTGTTATTGTTGGATAGTATTAGTTTAGTTACCTGATCAAGAAATACTATCATTGATTTGGAATCACCAAAGATGCACAGTGGTCATGGATAAAGGAAACAAGCATCGTAGTCGGGCAAGAGAAAGTTAGAGTTTTGATGTGTCAATCGATGACAAATCTATACTTTTCTATACAAGAGGAAGTTAGAGTTTAGGGGTGCGGTATAGGACATATGAACTTTTGTTTGCATGTACATCAATGATGTTTTTGATACATGTACATTGAGAGGCCATATAAGGGCCTTCTATTTTTGTATTATAAATTTCATGATATAAAACATATTTCATATCAAGGCTCTTGAGATATTCATGGTTTAGTATTTTAAGTTTGATCATACATGTGTGTCCAATAATCTTTGTATGTGTAATGTTCCCAGTTTTTGATAGATTTTATGATTGCATGGATATATCAGTTATAAATTTGAGAACAATGCACAATTACAATATTACGTACTGACAACAATGTACATTTAAATTGTTTTTTACCACAATCCAATTGCACATACAATGTTAAGTTGTATTCACAAAAATTAAGCATACCTAACACACATAAGAACCTAGCACACCTAAGAAATTGACCCAACTAAGTGGAATACAAAAGAACCTTATGCACATAAAAACCTAACAAACATTTAAAGGATGCACAAAGTTGACACACCTAAGTGATGCATGTGTTTGTTCTACATAAATGAAATTGGTGTTTGGCATGATGTCTTTCATCTAATGGATATACGAGATACATTTCAAACCTAAAAGTATCCGAGTATAAGGTTGATGCAAATTAATGGTTATGATTCTTTATTGGTGTATCTCTTGCACATTATTTTATCATTTTGTTAATGTACATGGAATTTGATGAATCACCTGGATGACCAACTTTGGAAGAGATGAATATTATGTGTGATTTTATTATAGTTTAAATTGATTGGAGAAGTACTATTTTAAATCTTGTTTTATAAATTTATGTTTATGGCGTAATATTTGAAACATTCACACTGTGAATATATATAGATATTGTAATAATGGCGTAATAGGTTGTCCACTTGTTTCTAAACATAAACATGTTCCATTGCATGGTTAATGACGTAATGGCATTGTCTCCTAAAAGGTTTAGAATGGTGATAGGGAGAGAAGAGTTTTTCACTACATTGTCTTATATGAAGAATGCAAAATATCTAGGTACATGTGAAAGGCTTATATTCTTTTGATTTTTACAGACCATAAATGTGGGATACTATACATGATGTCTTTGTTCAATTTTTCCTCTCAAGTTTCATTTATACAGAATTCTTGTATGAGTTTTTCAAAAAGGGAATGATTAAGATTTTTCCTAGAAAAGTATTTGGGGATTCTATTGGCGATCGAAATTCCATCTCTTTGCTCATGGTCACACATAAATTTATGGCTAAGAAGTTTGCATCGTGTATATTATCACTGGAAGGTATATGACTCATAAGGAGCATACAATAGTCGCTCAAGGGAGATTCATTCCTCACAATTTGGCTTCTACATGGGATCACCATGGGATGCCATGGAGTGGGAAAGGAAGCATATGCAACAAGCCTTGATCTTGAAAATTGACTTTGAAAAATCATAGGATAAGGCCAATTGGTCCTTTATTTGTTGGATTTTGATTTGTTTGGGGTGTGTCCATCGGTGTGATTCCATGGAGAGCATTCTGTTCACAAAAGTTTCTTCTTTTAGGTTGATAGGGTCTTCTCTCCTTAGGTTTGTTTTCATCATTTGGTATTCTTCTCATTGGGTTTCTATTATTTGTGGTCAAATTCATGGTATTCTTCTCCTAAATGGTTATGATATGGTTTACAACCACTTTCAACCTCACACTCTTCCTTTGGTTGAAGTGGGAAACGCTAGGTTTATGTGAAACTTAAGTTTTTAGACACATTTTTCTCTTCCTTAGGGTCCATGCTCAATGCTTACAAAACCAACTTTGGATTAGTATGTTTGGATGTCTCCCTAGACTACATCCCTATTGCTTGGCCTTATATCAAGCGTGTTGTTGTTTCATGATGCTTAGGGATTCCCTTAAAAGTTGGGTTGTTGTCATTCACAATGTGGGATTGGTGTTTAGAGAGGTCACCACCTATGTTTTGTATCTAGTACCATAAGGAACTTCCATTTGGAGGGGATTTCATATTCTTCAAGCATATCATCTTTCTTATCCATTCTATTAGTTTCATTTCATGTTTACTATTAAGTCTGTTCACATGGGATTTTTTTACCTCGTACTTCCTTCTTGCCATAGTTAAATCATGTGCATATAATTGATTTTCGAGTTCTTATGCTATGTCTCCATATTCTACATTGCTTTAGCCATTTCCTCATGCATTTCATCATGCAAATGCTCACATCTCCTAGATAGTTTCTCCCTCTTCTCAGAGGAGCTCTCCATTGTGTACCAAGCCAAACCTAATTTAACCCAGTCACTTGATGACCAGGATAAATTAATAAGGAAACAACCTTCTTTCCAATTTCCAATCTCATGATTGATATGAGATCCTACGATCATTTCCCCTCCACACAAAGATTGAAAACCTCTTTCACCTTGATGAAAACACAAACAAAGAATATTTCTTTCTTGACAATGATGGGAAATAAGTCAAGTTCAAAACCTCACAACAGGTAACATAATTCTCAACATCTACACATGGAATAATAGTTTGCAATAAGTATTTTTTCAAGAGGGGAAGATATACACTCACATTCAAATATATATCAATTAATACTTCTTTCCAATTCTGTGCCGCACCCTATTGTGGGTATCCTTTATTCTCTGTGATGCCAATCATACACAAACCATCAACATATATGTTGAAGCCCACCTCCTTCCAATGTTTCTGAAGAAAAAAATGAAATGGCCATGGAAGAATTATCTTTGAATAAATTGCACGAAATTTTGGTTCAGCTTAAAAAAGAAAAAAGTCAGAGACATGCTCTCGATTTGCTATTGGTCATTAAAGAATCTAGAAAAGGTGGAAAATTCCTACAGTTTTCAATCCAACTTTTATAGCTTTTATTCCATAGTGTCACTTACCAAAGAGCTTTGAAGAATTCAAACCTATTTCTCTATGTAATTGTATTTATAAGGTCATTGGTAAAGTAATATATGCTAGGATCAAGAAAGTTCTAAGCAATTACATATCTAGTGAACTGTTCAGTTTTCTTCCTTGTCCTGAGATTCATGAAGCAATTGGAGCATTTCACGAGGGTATGCACACTATCAAGCATACAAAACTTCAAGCAATGATGATCAAAATTGATTTTTCCTAAGGCATATGATATATTTAGTTGTATGTATGTTTAGGTTATGCATTCTCATATGGGGTTTGATGTACCTTACAGTCTTTGTATCTTTCACAATTCTCATAAATGGGTATGCAACATACTTTTTTCGGCCTGGCAGGGGCATTAGGCAAGGATTCCCTTTAGCTTCTCTTCTTTTTCTAATAGTAGCAGAAGGTCTAGGAAGGGATATCCTAGATTCTAAACAAAAGGGACACATTGCTAGTATTAGATTTTGCGATCATATTTTTCTTTAGCATATTTATAGATGACATCATTTTATTCTCTGATGGGACTAAAAGGGAACTAGAACCTTTACATTATATACTAAATAGTTTCTCTGCAACCTAGGGAATGATTATTAACAATGCTAAGTTGGTTATTTTAATAGTAGGTATTGAAGACTGTTATATTCTTTACATAAGAAGTATGTTTACTTTCAATGTTTCTCCTTTGGAAAACGGACTTAAATACTTAGGGTTCAGATTAAAACTAAATGCTTACAAGATAAAGGATTGGGATTGGCTAATCTCTAAATGTGAATCAGAACTAATAGCTATAGTCATTGATGGATTTATAAAGGAGAGATAAAGGATTGGGATTGGCTAATCTCTAAATGTGAATTCAGAACTAATAGCTACAGTCATTGATGGATTTCTAAAGGAGAGATAAAGGATTGGGATTGTCTAATCTCTAAATGTGAATTCAGAACTAATAGTTATAGTCATTGATGGATTTCTAAAGGAGGGAAAGTAAACTTGGTCCAATCACTTTTAGAAGCTACTTGTGTATTGGATGAATTTTTGGATCATGCAAGAGTTATTGAAAAAATTAGAATATTATGTTTCAATTTCTTGTTGTTAGTAAATTAGGATAAAGGGGAATTGTGTTGATAAAATGGCAAGCTTTAGCTCTTCCAAAATCCTATGGAGGTTGGGCTTCAAGATTCATGCTTTGTTTGCAAAATCTTTGGTGTCGAAAAATCTTTGGCGCTTGATTAAGAGAGAAGGAATTTGTGTGGATATTATAGTGCCGAAGTATATATTCCCTAATAATTTCTTGGAATGTATCTGAAGCATGTAGAAAGTTCAAAGGAACATATCCATTGGTTGGAGGGTTGTCTTATAGTCTTTTGAATTTGTTGGTCCAGGATTGGCATGGAAGGTTGGGATGGTTTTTCAGTCTGTTTGGGTGTGGATTCTTGGATTGGTTGCAACTGTGGACTTACTTTTCCCGAGCATATGATTATACAGGGTAGATGTTTCAGTAATCTTAAGTTAATAGTGGATCATGGAATAACTACTCTTATAATCCAAGATTGGTTATGAGCGGAAGCAGTGGGTTTATCTTGAAGTGGTAAAATTGCCTGAAATAATTATATAGATATTTTAAAAATAATTAATGTCAGAGTATATTGAATAAGGGCCTATCCAAGAAGATGAGGGACCTTTTTGTGCACGTTAGATGTAATAGAAACCTGAAAAATCAGGCATCCCTCAACTTACTTGGATTTTTTGAGATACTTATGCAAAATATCTTGCATTGAGTAAAAAACATAAAATGTAGGAAATTGAATCACCTTTCTGAATATATAAATTTTATGTATTGAAAATTTGCATAGCTATGTCAAATTTCATTTTTCCTAACAGGCACTTTTTATTTTTCAGGGAAATTATAAGGTATATGTTTTTGTGGGTGCAGCCTTTGAGGGCCTAAATGATCGAATCAAGCTACAAAAATTGGCATCCATGTAGAGAACCCATAGCACTAGTGCGGCATTATTTTTCGAAAATTAAATTAGTAATTTTATAATATTTTTATAATTGTCTAAGTGAGAAAACCTCAAAAATGGTACGTGTTTTGTGGGTGCAGCCTTTGAAGGTCTTAATGCAAAAATCATGAAATGGGGTTTTGATAGAACGTAGAGGTTAGTGTCTACTTGTGCACCATACAAGTTTTGTTTGAAGTGATCAAGAATTGAAAAAGTTATAGGAGAAACACTAACAGTGTGTTTTTTGAGTTGAGGAGTGATGAAAGAAGATAAATAAGAAAAAAATAGAAAAAATTATGTATTCTTGTTAAAATTTACATATTTAGAATCTGCAAAAAAAACCATATCTGTTTCTAAAATCTCATAAAAAATGGAGGTGTGCAGCACAATCAGACGAACCGTTAAACACGAGCATATTGAAAATATGGATATAATGCTGAATTTGCCATGGTTTATCATACTCCAAGGCACAGGCATGTTAATCCGAAGCAAAGTACAAAGCAGACACATAGGAATAGGAACTCCATGAAAGCATGGGTGGAGGCTCAGCCTTATCATTTGGAGGGAATAAAAATTTGAATTTGACAATACGCGCGCGTGATTTAACACTACAAAATGCGTGCACATTATATAAACACAAAACGCGAGCATGTTATGTTCATATAAATTGCGTGCACGATATGTGAAACCAAAAAATAGCGCCAACATAATTTTGACATAATGCTTGGGATCATAATGCTTCTATTCTTCAAGTTGGTGTACACTCCACATATAACATAAGGTTTGTAGGTTCATTAATCTAAAATACATCAATTGGTATCACACAAATGATATAGAATGTGTGTGTATACTATTACTACTAGAAGTATTAGTATTAAACTAGTTACTAATTGTACACTAATTGGTGATGGAGAGAGGGATCCGGTACATAACGATGCCTATGGATTTCCACTAGTGACCTACTGCAACCTATTCCATAGCCCTAATGACCTGCTACAATTTTCCAATGCATCATGTCTCCAGTATCATGCCAATAGTGGCAACCTTAGCTCCTTCAATGGCGACATCTGATGCTCCCACAGGTGCTTTATATGATACACAAATAATAAATCCCTCTTGTAGTGAAATAATTCATCATCATCATCATCACCTTCCTCATCATCATCATCACCATCGCCATCATCATTATCCTCATCATCATTATCATCATCCTCATCCTCATCGTCATCATCAGCTTCATCATCACCATCATCATCATCATCAACATGATCATCATCATCACTATCAACATCATGAACATCATCATCACCATCATCGTCATCATCATCATGAACATCATCCTCATCACCATCGTTGTCATCATCATCATCATCCTCCTCGTCATCATCATCACCTTCCTCATCATCAACATCACCATCACCATCATTATCATCATCAACATCGCCATGATCATCATTATCATCTTCATCATGTCCATCTTCATCATCATCATCTTCACCATCATCACCTTCATCATCACCATCGTCATCATCATCATCATCACCAGTGCCATCATTGCCATCATCATCATCATCATCATCATCATCATCATCACCTTCATCATCATCATCAACATTCATCATCATTCATCATCACCATCAACATCGTGAACATCATCATCATCATCCTCATCATCATCACCATCATCTTCATCATCATCATCATCATCACCATCATCATCACCATCGTCATCATCATCATCATCACAATTGCCATCATTGCCATCATCATCATCATCATCATCATCATCACCATAAACATCATTAACATAGTCATCATCATCATCACCATCATCCTCATCATCATCACCATCAACATCATGAACATCATCATAATTCATCATCGTG
>LPNX010875830.1:706736-722292 GCA_001517045.1 Pseudotsuga menziesii | reverse complement strand
ATGTCTCTAGTACCCCCCTCTTTCTCTAGTACCTCTCTCTCTCTCTCTCTCTCTTTGTATGTCTCTACTGGCCCTCTATCTCTCTCTCTCCCCATGTCTCTAGGTAACCCTTGCTCTCTCTCTAGGTACCTCTCTCTCTCTCTCTATGTCTCTTGACCCTTTCCTGCCCTTATTAAATATTACACATAGCTTCCCTTGACCCTTCCCCACCCCTATACAATATTAACCACAGTTTCCCTTAACCCTTCCCCACCCCTATTAAATATTAGCCATAGTTTCCCTTGATCCTTCCCCACCCCTTCTAAAACATTAACCAAGTCTTTCCTACCCCCTCTGAATTATTAAAAAATGTTTTTTATGTTTTCAATAACGTGTGCGCGTTTGGGTTCACTATAATGCTAACGTGTTTTTGTTCACTATAACGCGAGCGCGTTTCAAAATTCTATGAGCGGGAATATTTTTTTGAATTCAAATAAAACGCGCCATGTTTTTTAGAGTCAAAACCAATCCGAATCACTTGGTCACATGTCAACCTTAATCCTATGTGTATGGTTTGGTGTTTGCTTCGGTAATACCAAACCTGTGCTATGGTAATCATGAACCAAAGCTAATTGGGTGTTTCTTCCAGTTTCTGAAGAAACCTGTGTTTAACCACTCTTTACAGTATGCTACACACAATCATTTTTGATGAAATCTTAAACACAAATACAGTTTTTTTTACAGATTCCAAATATGTAACTTTTATTTAAAATTATTAATTTTTCATATTTTTCTTCAAATTCTTTTCTCTCCTACCTCCTTAACTCGTGAAACACACTGTTAGTGTTTCTTCTATAACTTTTTCAATTCTTGATCACTTCAAACAAAAATTGTATGGTGCACAAGTAGACAGTAACCTCTACGTTCTATCAAAACCCCATTTCATGATTTTTGCATTAATACCTTCAAAGGCTGCACCCACAAAGCATGTACCATTTTCGAGGTTTTCTCACTTAGACAATTATAAAAATATTATAAAATTACTAATTTAATTTTCGAAAAATAATGCCGCACTAGTGCTATGGGTTCTCTACATGGATGTCAATTTTTGTAGCTTGATTCGATCATTTAGGCCCTCAAAGGCTGCACCCACAAAAACATATACCTTATAATTTCCCTGAAAAATAAAAAGTGCCTGTTAGGAAAAATGAAATTTGACATAGCTATGCAAATTTTCTATACATAAAAGTTATATATTCGGAAAGGAGATTCAATTTTCTACATTTCATGTTTTTTACTCAATGCAAGATATTTTGCATAAGTATCTCAAAAAATCCAAGTAAGTTGAGGGATGCCTGATTTTTTAGGTTTCTATTGCATCTAACGCGCCAAAAAGGTCCCTCATCTTCTTGCACAGGCCTGCACACATGACCAACACCATTTTGGGGGCCCTTCATCCAATGCCTATGTGCTATTATAATACATCACTTTACAAACATGCTCTAAGAACTATGCTTCCTCAGGTAGACGTTCAACCATTAATGACATCATCGCCTCATAACCCGATGATTCTCTCCACATTGAGAATCCTACTTATGATCCATTCCCTTTCCTTCCTAATGGATTGGTTAAGAGTTCTAACCTTCTTTCGAGGGATTCTCAACACTACAACATTGTAGACGACTCAATACAATCCCCTTGCGCCATGTCAGCTCTAGAAGTGCTCCAAATTTGTCCTAGGAAGAAGAAGGTGTTGTTGAGCATCATCAATGGAATTGACTTGTCTAACACTAATATCATTGATTTCAATTTAGACAAGTCTACACCAAGGCTTCCCCCTCAAGTGGCATTCCAAATCCAAGTCAAGTGACAAGGGGTCACCATTTATCACACTGTTGTTGATGAAGTAGCCTCCACATGTGTCATGTCTACATCTTGTTGGAAAGCTTTGTGTACCCCTACTTTGGCCCCTTCCCCTACCATGCTACAAGCCTTTGATGGACACTTATTCCAACCAAAATTGATCATCTTGGGTTTTCCAGTTGAGTTAGGAGGGAAGAATGTGAACACTGGTGTGGAGGATTTTTATTCACCATTTGATTACAATATCTTACTAGGATGGAGTTAATCCTATTCCATGCACGCAATGGTCCAATTCTTTCTCTTCAATTCATTTAAAATCAACAACTTAATTATACCATGGTGAAAAATATTGTGCGATAAATGATCTGGATGATTTTTCACTCTCTCATAGCAAGCTTGGCTAAGATTTTAAATAGATACAAGGGTAGGATCAATTTTGATGTCCTTGTAATATGAAGAAGGAAACACAAATGATACCTGTATATTGTGGCAAACCTGCCCTCACAGGTTACATATCTCTTGATAATACCTAAAACCTGTCTCCATTCTTCCTTTAACGCACTAAAGTGAATGTCTTTACTCCAATCTAAATTTTTAGATCCTGGCATGAGAAACAAGCTTAAATATGCTTCAAAAGAGAATTTTTTGAACCATTTCTCACCATCTATAGGAAAACCTGTTTCCTCTACAATGGAAGTTTCGAAAACTTCAAAATTTAGTTTGGTGAAATCAACTTTTGAGTACCTATAAATTTCCTAGCAAATTCTTGAGAAACTTCCACATTATACCCTTTAATATTTTCAAAGAAAGTGAACCAGCCAACATATTTAAACATTTACGTGCATTGTGGATGCTCTTTATCCCACTAAGTATTAACGGGTTCAAACCTGGATGTTTTTTTGCACATCTTCTTCATGTTGTTAACATATACACACTAGGTTATGATTATTAGACAAAGCATAATCTCAACAGATTTTAATGAAACATGCATTTCTAGGTGTTAAGCCTATTTCATGCAATCAATTTAGCATTTTTTAGAATGAAACCCCATTAACATCGTAATGACTGTAGAATTTTATAGTACTGAAGTATGCAATCACATCAAGACATTGTTCAATGAACATGCAGGAGCTACAAACTTCAAAGATCATATCCATTTATGATTTATGATCTAATCATGACATTAAACACCTTTCCTTCTTAGCAATCCGACATCGCTAACACATGCAGCTTCATAATAATTTGTTGCCTAAATGTGGTGATTACAAATTGTCTCACACTTTCAGCAATTATTTAAATTTAAGACTAATAATTAAATGAATTTTTGAAATAAGTACTATTTTAAAGATTTAAATATCAAAAAGAGCCAAACTTAAACTTAATAATAAACGAAATGCATACCATAACACCTAGAAGTTTTAAGAAAGTAGGAAAAAAAACAATATTTGGAAAGTTTTAGGAAATAACTAATAGGATAAACAAACATATAAGGTTTTCATTTTAAGATTGCAAGGGCCAGTACTAAGAGGTTCATTTGATAGTTATAATTTTTCTTTCTCCATAAATTTTATAAAGATAGTGATAGGAAAAGAGCAAATGTTATGTGCCCTGGTTTATTGTTTTTTTTCCTTGTTTCCATATAATAGAATGAAGCTTGCATGTCTTGTACATGACTCATTTCCTGCCATTCTTGAAATTTTTTGGCACTATTGCATAACTAGATCTTAAGGTACATGCATGCTTCAAAACCATTTGTGAATTCAAACAAACAAAGAACTCGACTTTTTTTACTTCTGATTATTTTACTTGTTTTTTAATTCCTTTTTTAACTGGATGTCATAGAGAAACCTATAACAAATGTGAAATTTACTATGTGCAAACTTTGGAACTTACATCAGAACAAGTTAAAGTTTCCAAGACATCTAAATTGTAGGAAATTGAAAGCAATTCATGAGCCAACATAAGTCTAGGCCCATCTATTAGCCTTCTTTTTCTAACTCTGAACTATGTTGTAATCCTTTGTGTAGGAATGAAAGTTACAAATACATATAGATGTAAAAGACATTGGATTATAATCCAAACTGCTTTTGTTCAATAGAATTGTTTTTTTCTCCAATGCAACTCTTCTCTCATTTGGAAGTTTAGCTATTGGACACAGTATTTGACATTGTTCATAATCCAAACTATTGTCCAATAATGGTTTGTGTTTCCCCAATCTAAGTTTCCTTCTAGTTTCAAAGTTCATCTTCAGAATAATGCCGGCCTTTTCCTTTATTGAACAAAACATAGCATTCAAACTAGCATAGTCTTAGTGTTTTCTCTCCTAACTCAAACGATACAACAACAAAAAATAATACAACCTCATATTATAAAAAAATTTCTTCATTCATTTTGAATTAAAGATAGCTATGAAGTCAAGCTACTAGTTTTTTGCTTACTTGTTTTCCAACACAACACAAAACCAATCTCATATTCTTTAATGCCAAACATTAATCATATAAAAAAAACATTTTAACCTTGTTTTCCTATGTTGCAATGCTAAATTGTTCTGAATTTACTTCATGCCAAATTGTTCGCATGTCTTGAATTCATTTCCATCACATATTTGTTTTAATTGTTTACTAAACATGTCCAACAAATTCATGTTTTCTGAGCTTTACTTGGAGGGACATCGCCACTTTATGACTCTTGTTATTTATACATAGCACTTAAAAAAATCTATAATAGTAAAAATATACAAATATATTTATATGACTATCATTACTATTATTTTTATTAGACATTTTTATTTTGACAAATAAAAAATTTAAAGGCAATACTCAATATTAATGAAGTTTAATGTGTTAATTCACCAATTGAGAGGGTTTCAATGACATTAAGTCTATAGCAGTGCGATAGATTGAATATAAATTTGAATGGAATTATGTATTTGTTTAATTTACTTATTTAAACTACACACAAACTACAAGGCTTTTAGGTAATACAAGGTGAATCAATAACAAATAGGGGTCTCATAATCAATGAGATTCGCTAGAAACATTAAGTGTTTACAACCACATAAACCTAGTCATATTAAATTATCACATATTTCATCCATCACATTTAGATTGTGCGTAATTTTTCGAGCTTGGTTTCCATAGATTTTTTCATCGAAGAGACCACCCCTCATATTCCATTGGAATCAAGGGGCTACATGTGACCTCAGAATTGGACATCAAGTCAATGGGGTCCCCTGCCATCTTACCGATGTGTTATATCTGATGGATCCCTCAAATCTTGATTGTGAGGAACAAAGGATTATGAACTTTTAGAGCTTATAGCATTCTTTCAATGTGTGAGAATTCTTGAAAGATTGTTATTTGTCAAAGTAATTTAAGTTGTTTTGAGTAGTTGTGATGAAAGATGAAAGATTGTTATTTGTTAAAGTAGTTTGATGAAGATTATTATCGTTAAGTAGTTTGATGAAAGATTGTTATCTTAAAATATTGTTACCTTACCACTATTATAAAAACAACTTAACATTTCCTACGATGGAGCGATCAGAATCAGTACGGGAGAAGGCCAAGCAAGCGAGGCCCGATCCTTGGTTGACAACAATTATATTTTCCTTTGGCAAACTCCACTCGTTTCTTGTATTTGAAAAGGCACAACGGTGGACGTTTTATATATAGTGCACCCTCGATGCATGCCTTGCCTTCTTACATATTGACGGTATTTATATTTTTATGATGGAGTTACAATGTAAACAAATATATACAACTCGATCATCGTTTCACAACTCTTTTCATCTTTATGTTGATAAACATTTATACAACTCGATTATTGTTTCACAACTCTTTTCATCTTTATGTCGATAAACATTTTTATTTGAGATTTGGAGTGGACTACCGCCTATGCTTTTTATCTATGTGCGATTTTATCTATGGACGAGGATGATACAAGTGTATTATCTGACAACCGTTTGAAATTCGACTATAAATAATTATAAAACGAAATATACAAAATAACTGGTAGCTAGATGAATGGATAACTGGTAGCAACACATAGATAAAGTGTTTAACTAAAAAAATAGGGAGAATTTAAAAAAATCCAAACTGTCTTCCATACCATAATATCTCTTAATCATTTGATCTTTATATACTAATCTACTAACAAACTATATCGACAGCACATCCACAGATGCCTTATTATATATTCAACTCTATAGAACCGTCTTTCCGGACGCATTTTTTTTGGCATTGTCTGATCTGCTGTGATATTTTTACTTGAACCTAATAGAAATTAGAAAGGAGACATTATAACACACAAACTAAAATCTATTATAATATACTATATCTTACAATACATTGAGACTCCAATATATAGAGTCGAGAGATGATTAACATATGCTAAATATAATTAATAGATGTTGAGATACTATCTACATTCACCTCCCATTACATAATGTTATTAAAAGTACAACAAGAATTTTTAAATGCTTTTCTAAGAATTTGACCAAGACCCATATAACCATTGAATGCCATTAAGGGATACTCCACACAAATAGAAAACTGACACGAGAATTAAAGATTATAAAAAAAAACCACATCCTTTAGTTACTACTGTTACTACTTCTCTAGCACTTAGTATAGAAGATCATGGCTAATAAGGAAGCTGCTCTCAAGAACTGAAGTAGCCACGACTTCAGTATTCCACACTGCATCCTCTACACGTAGTCTCCAGGCGTCTTCACACAATTTCAATGATTTCCTCCTTCAACCCTATCACAACTCACTCAACAATCTCTGTGGAAGATCTAGATCTCCACAGGTTGTCTCACCTTCTCCACAAATCTTCAATGATCTTAAATAACCTCGGGAACCATTTAACGAAATAATAAACCACATAAACAAAGTTGTTCTTTGTGTAGGCTCCTCCTTCACAAGGATCTGTAGAAGAGAAAACACCAAACTAAAAGATGAATGGTGCGATTTTTGTTGTTCTCTAGACTGACGACATGAATCTCTTATTTATAACTTCGAATTCCACTAATGTGCATATCGAATCAAACTCATTTTCCCATGAGTGCACACAGCTCCTTTGAGAGATGGCTCATCCACCTTCATGCCTTGGAATTTGAGAGCGCGGACAACTTTCTTTGCTTCCACTGCTCTTTCAGCCTCGATCAGGGTCTATTGTTAGAGCTTTGCAAGGCAGAACGACTCTGTTAACTTGAAAGATCCCTCTCCTTCAGACATGAAATTGAATGGCAGTGATTGAAGTATATGGCAGCGATCCCAATTCAACGATTTCTGCGCATGGGTTGTGTCCGGTAGATTGGGAAAAATTCCCAATCATCCACACCACAAAACTTATCATCTATCACAGGCAATGATTCCAGTGATCTCTTTCAGGTTCTAATCATCGATTTATAGAAGATTCTTCAGCAGTGATTGAAGGGCAGAATGGCGACGATATTACAGATGGTAGCAACGATCTTCATTGGGAAGATATAGCTCCTTCAATGGGCAGTGATTTCCAGATTCGATGTTGTGATCTAAACGCAACAGTGATTAAGCAGGTGCAAGATCGGTAGCAATAAACTTCAGATGACTACTACGTCGGGTCTCACAGCCCTATAGGTGGAATCATGCCTCAACAGCTCAGTGCAACAACACACAACGATCCACTCTTGTCCACACTATTAAAAACAATGTTCCTCTCGCTCATAATCCTGAGCAAAATCCTGTGAGGGAGTCATGCTCAGCCTAGCTCTGATATCATAATAGAAATGAGAAAGGAGACATTATAACACACAAACTAAAATCTATTATAATATATAATGAGACTCCAATATATAGAGTCAGGAGATGATTAACATATGCTAAATATAGTTATATAATATATCAACCATACATCAAATTAGGATAAAATATCTCAGCAACTCACAACAAGATAAAAATTAACTCTAATAAAACCTACAGCTTATATTGAAAATATTTAAATTTAATATGGTCATCAATTAGGGTTCACCATCTTCAATTCTGACAGCGTAACTAACGACATCCACAGGTCTCTTCAAATTCAATTCCAAGCGTACTATGTTTCTGCATTACATTATCAACTCTGAGTACTTCAATGTTGGAATTGGATGGAAGATCATTTACGGAAGGTTGGAATTGGACGAAAGATCATTTGCAGAGTGTGAACAGAGGCAAACCCTGCATTTCACGGACGCTTTTTGACTTGAAAGCTGCCGATGTGCCGACGTTGTCGGGTGATAGGAGAGAAGCCACATTTTTCGCTTAGCATCACTTGGTTGTTAATAAATTTGTTTTGAGATAGTGACGTATATCACTATTTTCTAAAATATCAACATTCCTTAGACTATAAAAGGTGTTTGATCATTAACATGCAGATGGATGTACTTAAAAAAAAGATTAACATAAAAGAGAGATTAACATGATTAACATTAACATAACATGATTAACATTAACATGTACATGGATGTAGGGAAAATAAAATACAATAATAGAAACATTTTAAAGTAAGAATAATTACTTAAGTGTTTTGAATTGTGAGTAGGTATAGTTAGCTACTTAGTTTTTCTTTTATTAAACTAAAATATATAATTTTATATTAAAATAATGTTAGTTTATTCTTTATCCATTATTCATTAAAAAAAAATTGGTAATTGTTAGTATAAATAGAAAAAATTACTATTTAATAAACACAAAAACAAAACTACTATAAAAAAACAAAAAAACAATTATTACCCCTTTCTTTAAGTGCCCCTTAACTAAAGCTTATTCAAATCTTAATCAAGATGTATTTTAGAATAACAAAATCTAACCACCATGAAACTGATCATAACTGTTGGAAGTCCAAAATCTGAGATAATACCTAAGCCTATCGGCATAAATATCCCCACATGTATATGAAACCTCTATTAGATGCTAAAAAAAACATATATAAATTTCATTTATACAATTTATTTAGATATATAAAATCAGTTTTGTTTTTAAGATAAAATGTATATGCTTAAGGCATTCATTCATTAATATTAATTATATATATAATCAATCATTTTTGTGTTTGAAATAAAAAGTTTTCATTTTTTGTTAAGATCAAATATGTTTCATAAAATGTTTATCCATGCATTAATTATATAAGCTAAATCGTGTAGTCTTTATTTTATGTTTTGGATTTTTTTGGTGAATTTTGGTTGGAACTGGGAAAAAAATTGGTAAAATCCAATTTTGGAAGTCTTTAAATTGTGTTTTGAATCTATACATAGATTTAACACCTTTAAATATCTAATGGCACTGGTATTAAGCATTTTCTATAGCTAATATATGTGATTTTAAGATTTTCTTTATAGATTTAGAACTAAACTCAGAACAAAAACAAGACATAAATATAGTTAGAAAAGATTAAAAACTTAGAACATGACTACACATGTGTTCCATGTGTGTGTGTGCATGTGTGACAAGATTTATGATAAGGAGGTTGAGATATTGACTTGGTGATATTGAGTGGTCATAAATTTTTCTATAATAATTTGGTTTATATGATTTGATTTGTTTGTTATATGTTTGCATTTTTTTTGTTGTATTTTTTAGTTCCACAAAAAAAATTGATAATTTTTCAAGCCAATCATTAAAGACAAAAATACCATATAAAATAGATCGAAAGCAAAGAATTTAGCCAAAACAAAATGATGCAACTATTAAGTATCAACATCTTCAAAATACAAAAAATAGGATGAGCCTTTTTCCACCTAAGTTCCTTCAATACTCTCTTCCCATAGCATAAGATCGACCTCAGTAGAAAGTGCCTCTTTGGAGAGAGAGTCAACATATTTATTATGCCACCTATAGATATGATTGATTGCAATATCATGAAAATGAGCCAAAATAGTGTTTGTGGACTGTAACACGAATGTTCAAGAGATATAACATATAGTGTCCATATAAAACATTTTATTGATGACTTATTCTCTTTTCCATTCCCATTATGTCATGTTTAATGTGCAAATTCAAAGATTGAGAAAACAAGATTTTTTGGATAAGTGCATTCCAACAACAAAACAATTATCTTTCATAACTTTTATCTAGGGATGATTTTAAGAACCCCCCTAGATTTATATGTATAATAATTGCGTGAATCCCCATGATACATAGGAAATATTAATGGCTATTTTTTCAATAATATAATATGTATATATCATGCTTTGGCAATTTTTTTCATAAATTTAGTAGTCCTGTAAAATATTGGCGAATCTTTCATTAAATTATAAAATATTGTAAAATATTTGTGAATCTTTCATTGAATTATAAAACCTTGTAAAACATTGGGGAATATTTCATAAAATTATAAAGTCTTGTAAACTCTTGGCGAATCTTTCATTGAATTATAAACCTTGTAAAGTCTTGGAAAATATTTCATAAAATTCTAAAATCTTGGAGAATCTTTATTCAATTATATACTTTGTGCCTCTTTTGTAATGTTTATGTGTTCTTGAAATGGAAATTCTACTCAATAGATAATATATAATAGATCCATATTGTAGTATTCCTATAACATCTAGTTTGCATGGATCACTATTAATACTTTATAACAACAATCTCACTCATCGCTCCCTTCTTTTCATTTTCTTTTAGCTAGATAAGTAGTTTACTTGTTAGCATCGATCTAAGGGATTGATTTTTCTTTTTAAATGTAGGAAGTAGTGCCTTTGTGGTTGGCCTTCTAATTCTTACAACACTCCAACTAAATTTGTGCGAAGCAGACAAAATTTAGCTAATGCTCCCCACACATCCTGAATTTGACAAGATAAATGAGAGGACCATAAGAAAAACATCAGAATAAGATTAAAGAATTTCATGGATCCAGTCTGATCACATATGCAAAAAAAACTAACATGATCTGGAAAACAACCATCTTATATGTTTCATACATGTTAGATGCAATGGAAGAATATGAATGGTTATTGAAAAGTAAGAGTTAAAATCCACGGTCAAAATAAAACAAACAATATAAAATGCACTCAACTGATTTTTAGTCCAATGAGTCTTTACTTATATAAGCTAACCCTATCCTATAACCAATCCCAACCAGCCCTTGGATAACAATTATTGACAAGATTCCTCAACCCGTTAGCCATTGATATTCAACAGGATTCCTCAATCCTTAGACCACAACATAAGTAGGCCTCATCAAGCCTCTGTCCAACATTAACAGAATCCCTCAAAACTTTGAGTGGTATTGATAACTTAACATTGATACGATTTTGCAAGCTTTGGTTCAATCTTTTTTAAGTTTATGAATAGTTTAGAATTTGATCAATGCCTCGTGGAGCCAAAATCTTGTTCACGGTGAACTTCAAGTTCACACTATTCATTTACGGTTTTTCTCAAGAATGCAAGCTTGCATGTATATTTGAAGACTACTAATTGTAACCCACACAGATAAAATCTGCAAGCCCATTCTACAATATTTGGATGCAGACAACAAGTTCCATTTGCAGTATCCATAGAAACAATATCCCAACATTCTATTCCCTAACAAAGAATGTTGTAGAATTATTGCAAGTTTTATGAAAACCATAGTCATAGCCACAACACAATTGAGAATGCAACTCCCCTTGTGGGTCTTGAAGAAGTTTGCAATTGCAAATCCTAAAGTACCATGATAGCACCATAGAGTGAATCACAACACTCCATGACAAGGATTTGCCAAGAATTCTAGTTATTGCACCAATAACCAACAAAGAACACTGACACTAAAGATCATGATGATCTATTGCAACATAATGAAAGATGAAACATTTCTCAACCTTCACGCAACCAACATTCAATATTAACCATTACCTCTTCCAATCTCTATGCAATTGAAGGGCCAAAAGCTCCAATAATTGGATAGGACCTTCCTACCTACACTTTTTGTTCTTATGCATTATATCTACAGTGTTTCCACTTTTTTTATCTAGGAACCTTTACTTTCTGGTATCTTTGAGCACTATAAGCTACAAATATCTCTTCATAGCCCTTAGAAGACTCCACATAGAGCATCACGCATATCCACTATACAACCTCAAAAAATTTACTTGATTTTGAATTTACATCTCTTCTTAGGTCTTGGTATATAAAGCATCCCTCCTATTGTTTTGTTGTTATACTTTTGAGCCCCATACACTTAGTGATCCTCTCTCAATCTTTGCATATGCAATTTTATACTATTCGACATTAAAATGAGGATTAAGAATCTCCAAGACAACTTTGCTTACATTAAAAAATTAATGTTTTGTCATATTAGTGAATTCTACATTTCACTCTAAACTTGTATGTCATGAATTCTTATATTGATTGTCAGCACACTTCAATTTTCTAAATACACAAATGTCAACATTCATTCTACTTAATATAACAATCAAGTTTTTTTGAGTTCCTTAGTTGTCCTTTGAGCCTATGCTTGGATGGTCATATCAACTGGCATTAAAACTCAAACATAATTTAACAATTTTTACCACAAAGATGCAGTTAGAATATCATGGTTCTTTCATGTATTCCTTTGGTATTGACAAGCAAAGGTATAGAAGTAAATTGGTTGTCTATTCCACGTATGTCCAAAGTGATTATTAATATGTTAACCTATTAGATGCACCTGGTTTATGAAGAGATATGCAAAATTATTCACCAAACCCCAGCCCAACTGTATTGCAAGAACAACATCCCCTGCCACCAAAGACTTTTAAGTTTTAACAACATTTGTTTGTTGCAAATTAAAGTATTTTTTGCAACCAAATCAATAATCAATAATGAGCATGATCTATATCCCATAATTAAATTCAAAGGAAAAACAAAGATTAGAGATAATCAAAGGTTATTACAGAAGCTTAATGATGCTAGAAACGAATATGCACTCATTGAAATAAGCAAACATATAATAGAGTTGCACAATTGGATCATGGGGGAATATGCCTCGAAACAAGAGATTTCATTTATAGTTAAAATGTACATAGAATATCTGAGAATATATGTGAAAAAAATAATCAGTATGTACAACAAAATCTAAAATGTCAAAATAAATCTTCTCTACTTTTGAAAGAGAATCTATTTCATGTTTATAAGATAATATTATTTTATTAATGTCCAATAAATATAAACAAACATGGGTTAATGGGACTAGGAAGCACAATCAATCATATGTTGTTCTATAGGAGTGCCCTAGGCTATTCCAAAAGCATAATCTTAGAATAATTTAGAAGTACAAAGAAGTGGACATGAATCTACTAATGGACATAATTCTGAAAAGAACCCCATGGTTAGGAAAGATCTTCTAGAAGGATTCTCATGTTAGGGTTAACCTTGACTTGAGATCAAGTCAAAGGTGGTTAGGTCTAGCACATGGTTTGGGCACATGGTTTGTTGTAGCCCATGGTATTGTCCCATGGTATTCCATGTGATTAAGCCTTTATAAGGCTTGAGGAGGCTCCATTGTAATTGTACTGGATATGTGTACTGTAATGTACTGGATGTGGGCATTGTATTGTACTAGAAGAGAGACTGTGAGAGCGTGAAGAGGAAGTGCAACGGTTTTGCTGCAGGGTGTATCCCTTCATCTTTCTGGACTGCAATAAAAGGACTGGCAAATTTCTTTGTGGACGTAGCCCATCGTTTGGGTGAACCACATTATATCTGTGTCTCTCTGTACTATTTTAATTTGTTTTGCATCTTTTTTATTGATTTAACTGTATATCTGTTATTGCTCTGCGGTCCTGTTTTTCTAACAATTGGTATCAGAGCCAAAAGGTCTATTTGGTTTGTAAACTCGTAGGAAAGAAGGGTTCCTGGTTCGAGTGGGAGCAATGGCGGAAGAAGGAAAGTTTAGGGTCGATAAATTTAAAGGCCAAAACTATCAGTTATGGAAGATGCAAATGGAGGACTATCTGTACCAGAAAGATCTGTACTTGCCGTTGGGCGGAAAACCAAAACAGCCAGCGGATATGAAGGATGAAGAATGGGAGGTTCTTGACAGAAAGGCACTAGGAACAATACGGCTGTGACTGGCTTCGTCGGTGGCCTTCAATATTTCGAAAGAAAATACAACAGAGGGTGTGATGAGCGTATTGAGTAAGCTCTACGAAAAACCCTCGGCTTCTAACAAGGTATTTTTAATGAAGCGTTTATTTAATATGAAGATGTCAGAAAGTGGATCTGTTGTTGACCATTTAAATGAGTTTAATGCACTTACCAGTTAGTTAAGTTCTGTAAAAGTGAACTTTGATGATGAGGTTAGGGCTCTTCTAATCTTGTGCTCATTGCCAAAAAGATGGAATAGCTTGGTCATGGCTGTAAGTAACTCTATCCATAGTTCAAGCACTCTTAAGTTTGATGATGTTGTTAGTGTTATTCTTAGCGAGGAAATGTGAAGGAAAAGCAAAGGTGAGACATCAGGTAATGCGTTGACCATGGAGAGCAGAGGGAGACAAAACGAGAGAGGAAGGAGCCCAGGAAATCGCGGCAAGTCTAAAAAGGGAAGATCCAAGTCCAGATTCAGAAAAATAGAATGTCGGAACTGCGGTAATAAAGGACATCTAAAGAAAGACTGCAGAGCACCAAAGAAGAAAGGTGAGAGGCAGCAAGAGACTACCCAGGAAGCTAATGTAGCAGGTGATGTGTTACAAGATGCTTTGATTCTTACATTAGATAATACTAGTGATTACTGGGTAGTAGATTCATGGGCTTCATGTCATGCTACACCCCATAGGAAATTCTTTTATGATAATGTTCAAGGTGATTTTGGGCATGTGTTATTGGGGGATGATGAACCATGTAAAATTGTTGGAAAGGGTAAGGTACGGATCAAACTAAATAATGGAAATGACTGGTTGTTAAAGGATGTAAAGCACATTCCTGCTATGAAAATAAATCTGATCTCAACAGGGAAGTTGGGAGATGGAGAAACGTGGTGGAAGGTTACTAAAGGATCAATGGTAATTGCAAAAGGATATAGGATAGGTACGTTATATTTATGTCCTCATAACACTGATTATTCTATTTCTGTAGCTTCCACAGAAACAGGTGCAACATTGTGGCATCATAGGCTTGGCCACATGAGTGAGAAGGGGATGGAGATTCTCCACTCAAGGAAACTGCTTCCAGATCTGAAGCAGGTAAGTTTAGAATTTTGTGAGAACTATGTTTATGGAAAACAGAAGAGAGTTAGATTTCTCAGGGTTGGGAAACAAAAGAAGAGTGAAAAGTTAGAGCTTGTCCATACAGATGTATGGGGACTAGCTCAGGTACAATCTCTTGGTGGCTCTCATTATTATGTTACTTTTATTGATGATGCAACTAGAAAAACTTGGGTTTATTGCATTAGACAAAAATATGATAGTTTGATACTTTTAAGAAGTGGAAAGCTTTGGCTGAGAATGAGACAGGAAAAAGGTTGAAATGTCTCAGATCTGATAATGGAGGCGAGTACTGCAGCAAGGAGTTTGACAGTTACTGTTCACACAATGGGATTCATAGAGAGAAGACAGTCCTTGGAACACCCCAAGAAAATGGTGTGTAAGAAAGGATGAACAGAACAATCATGGAGCATGCAAGGTGTATGAGATTGCATGCAGGGTTGCCCTTATAGTTTTGGGTTGATGTTGTAAACACTGCTGTTTATTTAATAAATAGAGGGCCTTCAAGTGCTTTGGTTGGTGGAATTCCAAAGGAGG
>LPNX010875830.1:621737-705784 GCA_001517045.1 Pseudotsuga menziesii | reverse complement strand
GGATATGTTGATGCAGATATGGCTGGTGATAAAGACAACAGGAGGAGCACCACAAGGTATGTGTTCACTGTAGGTGGAATAGCAGTAAGTTGGATTTCAAAACTGCAACAGGTTGTTGCACTTTCAACAACAGAAGCATAGTATGTTGCTGCTACAGAGGCTAGTAAGGAGATGATTTGGTTGCAGAGGTTCATGGAATAATTGGGTAAGAAACAGGAGAATAGTAGGTTGTACAGTGACAGCCAGAGTGCCATTCATCTTGCAAAGAACTCAATCTTTCATTCAAGGACTAAACATATAGAACTCAAGTACCACTTCATAAGATCTGTTCTAGATGAAGAACTGTTAAAACTGGAAAAGATTCACAATAGCCAGAATCCTGCAGACATGTTGACAAAGGGAGTAACCAGAGAGAAACTGAGTTCCTGCTCGGTTTCTGTTGGCCTTAAATCATGAAGGTGAAAATAATAAATTTGCTAAGTCCAAGGTCGAGCAAGTGCAGCATTGGTAGAGTTGCTGTGATTAGTCACCATGAAGACACATGAAAAAAATGTAATGGAGCGGTTTGCATGTAAATGGGCATATGGCTGTAAGACCTGGTAAGGCATGCATACCCCTGGTAACTCACCGGTAAAGTTGGGATATAGACCTAGGTGATAGGGGGGTGTATGTAAGATTCCTTGGTAAATATTTGAGGGGAGTTGGTGATTACTCCAAGTCAAGTTTAAAGGGGGTATTGTTAGGGTTAACCTTGACTTGAGATCGAGTCAAAGGTGGTTAGGTCTAGCACATGGTTTCAGCACATGGTTTGTCGTAGCCCATGGTATTGTCCCATGGTATTGCATGTGAGATCAATTCAAAGGTGGTTAGGTCTAGCACATGGTTTGTTGTAGCCCATGGTATTGTCCCATGGTATTGCATGTGATTAAGACCTTGAGGAGGCTCCATTGTAATTGTACTAGATATGTGTACTATAATGTACTAGATGTGGGAATTATATTGTACTGGAAGAGAGACTATGAGAGCGTGAAGAGGAAGTGCAGCGGTTTTGCTGCAGGGTGTATCCCTTCATCTTTCTGGACTGCAATAAAAATACTGGCAAATTTCTTTGTGGACGTAGCCCATCGTTTGGGTGAACCACGTTATATATGTGTCTCTCTGTACTGCTTTATATTGTTTTGCATCTTGTTTATTGATTTAACTGTATATCTGTTATTGCTCTGCGGTCCTGTTTTTCTAACATCTCACTAGCTTGGTGTTGAACTTGGACAAAACTATCCCACATTGGATTGTGAGAGACAAATTGTGTTTGATGATTATCAACATGTTCTAATCGTGTGTTTTTCATGTGCTTGCTTGTGCAATTTTTTATCACTCAGAATGTACCCAGGTTGCAAAAGGTAAATCCCAAAGGTAACAGCAAAAACCACTTCAGAAAGAAACTGGATTTCCTTTCCAGAGAGGGATCTCTCAAATATAAATTTAACAAGGCCAGATATAAGAATCAACACCTAAACATTATGTAGATGGTTGAAACGATACACATAATCATTGGGAAATGGATTCAAAATACATAAAGATAGCACAAGGTCGCATGCATGATATTTCATCACAGGCAAGATAACCATTTAGTTACAGTCGTTCATTGATTTCAGGTGGAAAAGGAAGAAGTATGGACAGTCCATCAATATAGAGCATCATAAGATGAATTCCATATTAAATTTAGCAAAAACATTTATAAAATATCTGAAACAATAGTCATAGCACAACAAGTATGAATTCTAACTATTCAACACTACGCTTCAGATATGAGGAAAACAAAATGGAATGTAAGCACTGGAGAAAAAATAATCACATAGAAAGAAAAGCACAGACTCTAACGTAGACAGCACAAGAATCTATGATAACCCACACACATTCAACTTTGTTATTTCAAAAATTATCTGTCCTCAAAAAACATTGATCCAACATACGGGTTCCAACCCCCGATACATCAACTAAATGCAAATATATACATAAATGATTTCTTCCCAAGAAGATTTAATAACTGAATAATATGTTTATTCAAAGTCTTTGTAATCGTATCCCTAACAACTAGGAATAAACTACATGCTTTGATCCTAATAACAGATCATTTAATTAAAATCAACTTGGTGACAGTAAGGCCCGAATAAATGGCTCCACAGTACGCAACTCCTATTTTTAAGGATGAAGAATATACTTTGTCTTTCTGAATCTCTCCACGGTCCTCCATTGTTTTGCGCTTGGCGTGTCATACTTGGTCATTTCTCTGATAGACAACTCCAGATCCATATAGGCCTCATAAGATACAGTGGGTATTCCTCCTCTGACGATTAGAAATTTTTGCAATATTTCGAAGTCTTTTGTCAACTTGTCCACGACGACTTTCCCAGTCAATCCTTTTACCAAGTCATCAAACTTGGAATGGTCCATATGGCTTTGTACTAGCAGGCTATGATAATGTTCCTGAGAAAAAAGTCTCCCTTCTTCATCCCAGAAAGAGGGAAGGCCATCTTCAAACAATTCTCTAAAGGCATGCCTGAAATCATTAATCTGCAAAGTCATCTCATCCTCCTTATCTTGTACTACCTTCATAAGCTGATGTTTGTTAATGAATCTTTTCGACCATAGTACAATAGCCACTATGTCTTTAATCCCTATATCCTGCAATTTTTGATAAGTTAATGAAGTCAAGAAATTCAGTGCATTCTGAGCTGTACTTAGGGGTTTCCTCTCCATGGTCTCATTTACTAATTTTAATCTCTGATTGGCTAAATTAACCAATGCACTTTGGTCATCAATGAAATTCAGATAATGTCTAAACTTAGTAACCTCTATAGATAATGTATCCCAGATTATATGCTTGGCTCCTTGCAGAGGCCGCTTTCTTGTATTCCTTTCTTTTAATTCATTAAACTTCTTCTGCAACTGACTTTTGTCATGTAATATTTTGTTCTTATTTTCAACCATTTTAGTCAGTTCATATTTGATCCTCTCATTTTCTTCTTTTAATTTCTTGATTTTTACATCTTTCAAGCTTACTTGTGACATTGGTACTAACAAATCATCAACAGAAAAATCACTTAAAGGCTTTTCAATATTTACAATGGACAAATCTGCATCAGTAGGGGTCTGGCTCATTAACTCTTGCATAATTTCTTTCTCGTCATTTTGATCTTTCTTTAACTGTGAAATTTGTGTCATTAACTCAGTTCTCTCTGTTTCCCATTTATTCTTTTCCTCTTGCAGATTCACCATTTTTCCTTTATATTCCATCATTTCTTGCTGAATTTTATCTTTCTCTTCTTGCAATGTCAACAACTCAGAGGACTGAACATGTTTAGAACTTAGAATTTTCAACTTCTTTTTTAATACCTGAAGGGCATTATCTTTTTCCTCCAAAAGTCTCTTGATGGATTGTGTGTATCCTGGTTCATCCCCCGAGCTTATAACATCATCCTCCAGCTTCTTTATTTGAATTGAATTCGCCTTGTTCTCAACTTTTTCGTGTTTCAACTGGATCTCCAACTTATCCACTAGAACTTGAAATTTGTTAATTTTCATTATGGCATGTAACAAATATAAATAAATTATATCCCTTGTCTATTTGTGAAGCTGTATCTTGTCAGGTACACTAATTTTATCCAATCTTACCTCCATCTCAGCCACTTTTTTGTCACTTACCATAGCTAATTTTAAGGTGTTCCTCTCTACATCCCGAGTGGAAATCAGTGAAACCTTTGGGTTTCCTAGACTTCTTACTCGTGGGAGTAGATTTTTAGTCTCGTCCAAAAATTGCATCTGCTTTTCAACATAACTTATCATGAACTCTGCTTTGGATTTAAAAACTAAACTAGACTCTACATTATTTTCACTTTCAAAAGAAAACTGGTTCATTTGCACTGACTTCTTAAGAATCAAAACTACTTTCTTCAACTCCTCTGAAACTATTTCACTTGAAATTTGATCATCTTGAGAAAATGTGTTGGTCTTTTTAAGCGAACTATTTTCATCTATCTCCATATTCTCAACTTCAGAAAAAACTTCTTTTAATTAAAACATTAGAATTTTCTGGAACTTGAGACGCTGTAATCAACCCACTGCTTGTACCTTCATTGCTTCCTAGATTTTCCACAAAATGAGACAAATTGGCTATTTCCCCCAATCCCTCAACAACTTGATGATCAAATGGTTTGTTCTTATTTTCTTGTTTCCTTTGAGAAATTATATGGTATGGATCATAATTGACCTTCTATTCTTTCTGAAAATCCATATTCTCCAATATTTTTTCCACAATCACCAAGGCACCTTTGTTTTTAAAGATGAATGGACCAACTTTAAGGGGAAATTTGATATTAGAGGACTTATTGAAAGCTCCAAAATGCTCCTCCTCTGCATATAATATTTGTCTCATGAATTCAAGTGCAAAGATTCTAGGGGTAAGAAAAACAAGTAGCCTGTATGGTTCTCCGGTGAAACCATACACTCTTAAAATAGTAAAGTCTTTATATAAAAACCAATCCCCAATCCTGTCCTTTGGTGACGATTGCATCATAACCTTCATTTCTTCAAGTACTCTGGGCAATTCCTCATCAAATAGCAACTTGTACATCTCTAACATAATGGAATTCTCGAACTCGAACATATTGATTTGCTTCGGAAGATCTGAAGAGAACATAGTAGTCAAGAATTGTAATTCTGTCACGTTTAAACATAACAACATGTTCAATAGATATGATTGGTATTTGAAAAATATGACCTTTGGGAACTCAACTAACTAGATATGAATGACCTCTACTAAATACTCATCCAAACTAAAGTAATGGACTGGATGGGACTCAGACTCAAGACTGACTGAACTCATTTTCAATAAAAAACCCAAGACAACCTCATTGACATGAATGTCATTATCTAGACCTAAAATTCGGTAGACCAAAGATACAACCAATTGGACTTCCTCTTTGAAAATGCGAATACGATATGGCAACAAGAGGCCCTCTAATGACTGACCTTCATTAAGAATACTAGACAAAAATTCACATCGGATTTCAGTTTTACAACCTTTGTATACTTCGGCTAAAATAGACTCATTCACAGACTCACCACTGTCAGTGAAACTATCAAGCAAATTAAGGAATCCACGAATAGTTTTTGCATCAATCCTACATAATATCTTGGACGTGGAATGACTCATAATGATTCTCTCAGAACGTGAGTAATTACTTGCACACCATTCAGCAAATTCAGGAAAGGGTAAAGTCTGTTCAATGGAAAAGTAATATAGAAAGGACTTGCAGACATTCAAAATGTCGTTTCCCTGTAAACTATACTGCCACAATCTTTCTTTAGTAACTAATACATTTCCAACCGACAGAAACGGGTCATACACACTTCTGTCTCTATCAAACTTGAAATCCTCTCTTTCATCCAAAACCTGGTTAAGACCTTCTAACCCCTTCTCTTTCTCCATAACAGAAAAACGATGATAATTCTCTAAACATAGCTCAAGTTTTCGAAGCTTACCTGTGACTGTAACTGTATGTACGTGAGGTTGACTGCGAAAGGATGGCAGGCTATCTCCTTCACTCGTCCCAGCATGCAAAATAAAAAATGATTTTTAAAAATAAGTCAACCTCACCTTTATATGAAGGTATATTCCGGAGGCTCCCTTTAGCGGTTTTCCTTAAACCACTTTCCTCTGCAGAATGTACTGTGAGCCGCTACGTGTATCGTGGTTTTTATTCCGCTACCGCCTTTCCACTCCAACTACCGTGCAACTTTATCTTCCGAAGCCGTTGACAACCGTTGATGAACATCCGCTTTTTGTTTAATTCGTTAGATTAAACTTCATGTACACATTCCACTGGGCCTTTTTATTTTTAACAATGTGCATCTTTATAGAGCGGACTCCTTATCAGCCGTAGATTTTACCGACTTGGTCCCACAACCATCAATCTTCGTGCTTTTTTAATTACCTCCACCTCTCCTTATCTCCCATGCATCTCCATAGAGCAGATATGTTCTAAACCATTGATTTTCACCTCTTTTGTTCTACACCATAGGACTATGAGACAATTTTATCCTTTATGCGTCGTTTTATGATATATTCACATTGTTTCTCTTAACCAAAGTTCATGTAACCTTCATTTTTTCTCCACCATGTTTCTTTCAATACTCTTCGAAATAGAGGTGTTAACAACTGGCTCCATCTGGGGATGATATCCTCCCTGCGAGGTATCAAAGAACTCGTAGACCAGGTGTCTGTCTTTAATCTTTACATGATAACTTCCAAAAATTTTACTTTTTTGCTAATATATTTAGCTAGAAAGAAATGGTTTACCTCCCAAATCTTAGGGCTTTCACTGCGAGCTTCAAAAACATTTGGCTCACCATCTGTACTGGTTTTAAAAGAAAATAAATATTTACAAAATATGATACAAGTTTTACCTTCCTTCTTAGGACAGGTAATGCTTCAAAAATCTCCCATTGATAGGGTTACTATCTAAAGAAACCCCATTCAGATATTCCAAAAGAAACGCATTTTGCCCTCTGTGTCCAGCAATAACATAAGGACCTACCCACATGTGATCAAATTTTCCATGTTTATATTCCTTAGGAGCATCCCATTTTAGGACTAGGTCATCAATCTAAAATTGTTCTTCCTTCACCCTTCTATCGAAAGTATTTTTCATTTTTTCCTAATGTGATTGCACTTTGTCATGGGCCTTATTCATTTTCTCTTCTAGCTCAATGATCTGGTTTATCCTCCTTTGCATGTGGTTTGGTTCTTCTTGCTACTCTTGAAAATATCTCATAACTGGAACACCTAACGATGCTGGAAAGACAACTTCAGTTCCATACACTAATTGGAAAGGAGACATTCCGATTTCTCTTTTAGTACTAATTCTATTAGCCCATAAAGCATATTTGAGCTTGGTATGCCATGATCTTTTATTATCTTCCAATAGCTTCTTGATTATCCTTACCAGGATTTTATTTGAAGACTCAGCTAACCCATTTCCTTGCAGATAGAAAGCAGTCGAAAGATTCAAACTGATATGATATTTGTGACAAAAATTAATTATCTTTTTGGACTTAAAGGCTACTGCATTATCTGTTACTATTCTTTTGGGACACCCAAATGTAGCCAGTATGTTCTCCTCAAGAAAATCCATGATTACGGTCTCGGTTTCTCTCCTTGTAGGAATTGCTTCAATCCATTTTGTAAAATAATCCGTAGCTGTCAAAATCCATTTATGTTGTCCTAGAGAATTGGGATTTATTTTGCCAATGAAATCCAGACCCCACTGTTGAAAAGGAGCTTCTATTGTTATTGGATTTAAAGGAAGAGGAAGTACCTTTCTTTTACCGTCAAAAATCTGACACTGATGACACATGCTGGTTTCTTTATGTACATCCGGAAACAATGTTGGCCAATAGTAACCCACTCTCAGAATTGTATTTGCAGTCACCTTCCAAAATGATGCCCTCCACAATCTCCTTTATGAAATTCTTTGACTGTATGCTGAGCTTCATTTTCCAAAAGACAATAGAGTAATACACCTCGAGGATCCTTCCAATAAAGATATCGATTTATAATACAGAACTTGGTAGCTTTCAATTTTACTGATCTTATTCTTGACTTACTCAATCCTGCTGGTGCTTGTAAATTTCGAAGGACATGAACAATGTCAGAGTACCATGGAGATGCAACAAAATCTATCATTACTTCCACCTCTGTATCCAACTGATTAGACTGACTGGATAAGAAATTGATCTGTAAAGACTCACAATTTGAATTTGTCATCATTTTCACTAATCCTTGTCCCTTAACCAGCTTGGTAGGATTTATCTCTATGCCATACTCCAGTAATGTCGCTATCCATTTCACCCTTCTACCTTCTGGATCAGGTTGTGTCAAAATCCCTTTCACTGCAATAGTTGGAACATGCGCAATTACATGTGAGTGGAGAATATACACCCTGAAATATTTCAATGCTTTGACCAAAACATATGCTTGTTTCTCCATGATATCATATTTTAATTATCCATCCCTCACCATCTTGCTGAAAAATGCTATGGTTTGCTCCATGTTTTCATCATTCTTCTACAACAAAACTGCTGCAATAGTATGTTCTGAAGCATAAGAAAATACTATGAAATATTTGGTGAAATCTAGAATTACCAGTACCGAATCCTCTGAGATTGCTTGTTTTATCTCCCAAAACGACCTCCTAGCATCTGCATTCCATTTTATCTCATGACCTTTTCTCAACATATTTGTAATATTCATTAAGATTTCAGCAAAACTAGGCACAAACCTTCTTAAAAAATTCACCTGTCCCAAAAATGATTGTATTTCCCTTTTACTCCTGGGTTCTCTTACCTTTAAAATTGCGCTAACCCTTTCAGGATCGATTTTTATTCCATATTTAGACATTATATGACCCAACAATTTTCCTTCTTCCAGCGCAAAATTTGATTTCTTCGGGTTCAATGATATACCGAACTTCCTGCACTTCATGAAATTTTTTTCTAAATGATGAATATGTTCCCTGTCAGATATTGAATAAACTATGATGTCGTCCATGTAAATTACCACAAACTTTCCAATTTCTCTGCAAAAGCAATGTCCATAGCCCGCTGGAAAGTAGCTCCTGCATTCATTAAGCCAAAAGGCATCTTTGCATATATAAAGGTGCCCCAAGGTGTAGTACAGGAAATTTTCTCATGATCCTCAGGTAGTACTTTAATATGATTGTAACGAGAAAAACCATCCATCATCAAAATTCTTTCAGCAACAACTACCTTCTGCAATATATGATCCATCTTCGACAAGGGATAATTGTCCTTCATAGAAACTTTATTCAAATTTTGAAAGTCTATACACAATCTTATTTCTCCATTATTTTTCCTAACAGGAACTAAATTTGCAACCCATCTTGAAAACCTTAAAGTCACGATAATCTTGGCATCAAATAATTTTTTAATTTCCTTCTCAATAATTGGCAGCAATTTAGGATTTATTCTTCTAAGCTTTTGCCTGAAAGGATTTTCCCCAAGTTTTATAGGAATAGTATGTTGTATTATAGATGTATCATATTCTTTGAGATCTTCATAGCTCCAAGAAAATACTATTGTATACCTCTTCATTAAATTCACATAATCTTATTTTTCTTTTACAGGCAAATTTCTGGACAATTTTACAATCTTCAGATTTTTTTCGATACCAATATTCCTGTCTTCAACAGCATTTTCAGCAAGCTTCACTTTAAAATTCTTAGCAACATCATTTTGATCAAAAAGTTTTTCTAAAGGAATCAAACCTCTTGGTATAAAATTATTTTTCATTTGAATAATATATTTTCCTCCTAAGGTTCCTTTTAATTTTTCAGCACCATTCTTTTATTTTTCAGGATCTTCATCATCCTGGAAATTTCCACCATTGTCATTTTCGGCATCAATATGAGTATTTACAAATTCTCTCGACAATTCTTTTTATCTGCATGTCATCTTCAAACACTTGCCAATATTTAGAATTATCGGGAATAGATTGTCTGTTCACAATGTCCACTTGATATTCTTTCTAACCAGCACTAGGGGTTTCGAATTTTCCAGCAGCTACTGCCAAAGAATCTGCTACTGTATTTTCATATCTGGGAATTACCTTAATCGGATGCTCTATAAAAAAGTTACCAATCATATCCCATACTTCGTTCCTATAAGCCCTCATTCGGGGATGCTTGGTTTGATAACTATCATTGACCTGGTTTATTACCAGCTCTGAATCCCCCAAAAATCTTATCCTCTGTGCTCCCAAATCTTTCAAAGCATGAAACCCAAGTAATAAAGCTTCATATTCAGCTACATTCTTTGTGCATTCAAATGTTAATTTATATGATAAAGCTTTAAAATACCTGATAGGAGAGATTATATACACACCAGCTCCAGCGCCTATTTTTTACCACAAATCCATCAAAATACATAGTCCACAAACCTTCTCATTTTTTCTTTGGTTCCAAAGCATTTTGTTCTATCGCATCTTCCTTTTTATTTTCTTCAGGCTTCATCTGCAATGTAGATTCCAAGTCACATGGGACAGTATCATTAAAGAAAATGGAAGACCCCAAATCAGTATCAACAGCATATATATGATGAACTTCAGGTTTATCTTGACTGCTCACTACATAGGGAGTTCTTTTCTCACTATGCAACCTCTTACTCCCATCTTGAATAGGAATAGTAGCATATGACATATCCATTTGTAAACTACCCTTCAACTTTGAAGTCCAAGATCTCGATAACAATACTCCAAAATTTGGTAGAATATCTGCTACTACCACATCCATTGCTATTGTTTTAGATGGCAATTTATTCAAAGTTACTACCATATCCTTAATCAAACCAAGACATTTCACTCTCCTGGAATCAAAAGAATACAAATATTTATATGGTCTTGTCACTTCTAGTCCCAAACTTTCAACTACTCCTTTTGGCATTAAATTGTGTGATGCACTTGAATCTAACATAGCATTATGAACCACCATATCATGCACATTCAAACTCAAATAAAAAGGAGGAACTTCTTCATTATCTATACTTTCGAATTTCGACCCAAATGAAATAGTAGGATTATCATCAATCAATTCCAAAATGTTAGACTGCAATTCTCCTTGACCTCTGACCATCTTTGTTATGGTATCTCTATACTCATTGTTTCTCAACAACTCATTAAAAGGAACAAATATTTTTAACTTGGAAAGCTCATTCTGCAGATTGAAACTAGAATTAACTTTTTCTACATCAATTGGTGTTACTTGTTTCATTCCTTTTTTTTTTGTATCTCATTCTCAAATTCCTTATTTACAACAGATTCTTTTTGTATTTCTTTTCCCTTCACTGTATTTAATGAACTAGTGGAAGGCTGGTTTGGATTTAACCTCCCTTTATTTATAACAATTTCTCTGTTTCTCAATCTAATCTTCCTCTGTACATCATCCATAGCATGCAGATAACCTCTCTGATATTTTTCTGACTCCCTCTCAAATTCTTCATTTCCATCCTCCTGTGCAAACATGCTATGCTCTTCTTTAGTAAGATATATCTCTGAATCTAGTTCCCCAAAAAGATGGATTTCATTTTCGGCAGGATCTTCTTCGTCAGCAACATAATTCTCAAGAAATGGTGGTCGAATTTGTTGTTCTTCTTGATTTCTTGGGTTTCTCATGTCTCTCTGCCTATTTTGTGGAGGTATAGGAATATTTGGTCTTCTAAAATTTAGATCCCTGATTGGAGGATTAGCTTGTTCTCTGTTGAACAACCTATTATCCATAGTCAACCTGTCCATCAATTTTTCCATCATCTTCAACATCATTTCAAACTTAATATCAGTGGTAGAAGAAGAAGTAGAAGGCATATTTTCTTCTTTTTTCCTCCTATCGATGTCTCTGTGTTTCATTTTCCCACTTGCCATCATATTCGCCTCTACTTGTAAAGCATCTGTAAACATTGAAACAAGAGTTGCTGATTTTCTTTCTCTCAATGAAAATGCAAAGTCATTATCAAAAGCTCCAGCATAATGAAGTTTAGCAGCATCTGTAGAAGGTTTTATATCTTCTAGAATAGAATTATAAACCCTCATAAACCTACTTGAAAATTCATGAACAGATTCAAAACCCCCCTTCTTGAGACTATTATACTAGGATAAAAGTTGCAAAGGACTTTGTTTGTCATCCCATATTTCTAGGAATGCATTCTGAAAAGCTTGGAAAGTTAATATAGATCCATCCGGCAAGTCTTTAAACCATTTCTTCTCTTCACTTGATAAACTTTGAGCAAATAACCGCATTTTAACATCTTCATAATCAACTCCCTCCAAGTCAACAAAATCTTCAAATTTAGCCACAGGTTGTTTTGCGGTTATGTCTCCTTCTCCATCAAACAAGGAAATTCTTTGGGAGTAATTTTGTGGAAGGTCGTGCAATAAAGCAGACAAACACAAAGGTGCAAATCTAGCTGCCATTGGTCTAGGTGGATTCAGAGGTACTGAGGAATTTTGAGTGTTTTGAACAACAAGTGTTTCTTCAACTTTTGCAGACTATTGTAAATCTATCCAAAAGGAATCCAGTAAATAAGATTCTAATCTACGGGGATTAAATTTAGTATTTTTAAGATCAGATTCAGAATTAGAATTCAACAAACCATTTTCAATATTAACTTCCCATTCTTGATCAAAAATACTATGAGAATCCCGAGAAGATGATGCACCAAACAGAGAAAAATATATTTTTTCTTTATCTTTTTTCTTAAACAACTTTTTTGGATCTTCCAAACTCTTTAAAATTTCAGTATCATAATTACCTCGTGTATGTCTTCTCGAAGCCTGAATGACTTTTAAAATTTTGAAAAATCTTTACAATGGAATCGCCAGGGAAAATATACAACCTTCTGTATTGACAAAAAATTCTTGTTTGCCCACAGAAATCTTTTCTTGATCTTTAAATTCTATCGTTCTTCCCAGGGCAGATTTGCAATTTCATCCTCGACAACGACGCCAATTTGTTATCACTCAGAATGTACACAGGTTGCAAAAGGTAAATCCCAAAGGTAACAGCAAAAACCACTTCAGAAGGAAACTGGATTTTCTTTCCAAAGAGGGATCTCTCAAATATAAATTTAACAAGGACAGATATAAGAATCAACACCTAAACATTATGTAGATTGTTGAAATGATACACATAATCATTGGGCAATGGATTCAAAATACATAAAGATAGCACAAGGTTGCATGCATGAGATTTCATCACAAGCAAGATAACCATTTAGTTATAGCCGTTCATTTATTTCAAGTGGAAAAGGAAGAAGTATGAACAGTCCATCAATATAGAGCATCATAAGATGAATTCCATATTAAATTTAGCAGAAATATTTATAAAATATATGAAACAACAGTCAGAGCACAACAAGTATGAATTCTAACTATTCAACACTACGCTTCAGATATGAGGAAAACAAAATGGAATGTAAGCACTGGAGAAAAAACAATCACATAGGAAAGAAAAGCACAGATTGTAACGTAGATAGCACAGGAATCTCTGATAACCCACACGCATTCAAATTTTTTATTTCAAAAATTATCCATCCTCAAAAAACATTGATCCAACATACGGATTACAACCCCCGATACATCAACTAAATGCAAATATATACATAAATGATTTCTTCCTACGAAGATTTAATAACTGAATAATCTGTTTAATCAAAGTCTTTGTAACCGTATACCTAACAAATAGGAATAAACTACATGCTTTGATCCTGGTAACAGATCATTTAATTAAAATCGACTTGGTGACAGCAAGGCCCGAATAAACAGCTCCACAGCGCACAACTCCTATTTTTAAGGATGAAGAATATACTTTGTCTTTCCGAATCTCTCCACGGTCCTCCATTGTTCTGTGCTTGGCGTGTCATACTCAGTCATTTCTCTGATAGACACCTCTACATCCATATAGGCCTCATAAGATACAATGGGCAGTCCTCCTCTGACGATCAGAAAGTTTTGCAATATTTCAAAGTCTTTTGTCAACTTGTCCACGATGACTTTCCCAATCAGTCATTTTACCAAGTCATCAAACTTGGAATGGTCCATATGGATTTGTACTAGCAGGTTATGATAATGTTCCTGAGAAAAAAGTCTCCCTTCTTCATCCTAGAAAGAGGGAAGGCCATCTTCAAACAATTCTCTAAAGGCATGCCTGAAATCATTAATCTGCGAAGTCATCTCATCCGCCTTATCTTGTACTACCTTCATAAGCCGATGTTTGTTAATGAATATTTTTTACCATAGTACAATAGCCACTCTGTATTTAATCCCTATATCCTGCAATTTTTGATAAGTTAATGAATTCAAGAAATTCAATGCATTCTAAGCTGTACTTAGGGGCTTCCTCTCCATGGTCTCATTTACTAATTTTAATCCCTGATTGGCTAAATTAACCAATGCACTTTGGTCATCAATGAAATTCAGATAATGTCTGAACTTAGTAACCTCTACAGACCATGTATCCCAGATTATATGCTTGGCTCCTTGTAGAGGCCCCTTTCTTGTATTCCTTTCTTTTAATTCATTAAACTTCTTCTGCAACTAACTTTTGTCATGTAATATTATGTTCTTATTTTCAACCATTTTAGTCAGTTCAGATTTGATCCTCTCATTTTCTTCTTTTAATTCCTTGATTTCTACATCTTTCAAGCTTACTTGTGACATTGGTACTAACAAATCATCAGCAGCAAAATCACTTAAAGGCTTTTTAATATTTACAATGGAAAAATTTGCATCAGTAGGGGTCTAGCTCATTAATTCTTCCATAATTTCTTTCTCGTGATTCTAATCTTTCTTTAACTGTGAAATTTGTGTCATTAACTTAGTTATCTTTGTTTCCCATTTATTCTTTTCCTCTTGCAGCTTCACCGTTTTTCCTTTATATTCCATCATTTCTTGCTGAATTTTATCTTTCACTTCTTGCAATGTCAACAACTCTGAGGACTGAACATGTTCAGAACTTGGAATTTTCAACTTCTTTTTTAATACCTAAAGGGCATTATATTTTTCCTTCAAAAGTCTTCTGATGGCTTGTGTGTTTCCTGGTTCATCCCCCGAGCTTATAGCATTTGCCTACAACTTCTTTATTTGAATTTAATTCGCCTTGTTCTCAACTTTTTTGTGTTTCAACTGGACCTCCAACTTATCCACTAGAACTTGCAATTTGTTAATTTTCATTATGGTATGTAACAAATCTGAATAAATTATATCCCCTGTCTATTTGTGAAGCTGTATCTTGTCAAGTACACTGATTTTATCCAATCTTACCTCCATCTTAGCCACTTTTTTGTCACTTACCATAGCTAATTTTAAGGTGTTCCTCTCTACATCTTGAGTGGAAATCAGTGACGACTTTGGGTTGCCTAGTCTCTTCCAAGGACTGCATCTGCTTTTCAACATAACTTGTCATGGACTCTGCTTTGGATTTAAAAACTGAACTGGAGTCTGCATTATTTTCACTTTCAAAAGAAAACTATTTCATTTGCACTGACTTCTTAGGAATCAAAACTAATTTCTTCAACTCCTCTGAAACTATTTCACTTGAAATTTGATCATCTTGAGAAAATGTTTTGGTCTTTTTACACGAACTGTTTTCATCTATCTCCATATTCTCAACTTTAGAAAAAACTTCTTTTAATTAAAACATTAGAATTTTCTGGCACTTGAGACGTTGTAATCAACCCACTTCTTGTACCTTCATTGCTTCCTGGATTTTGCACAAAATGAGACAAATTGGCTATTTCCCCCAATCCCTCAACAACTTGATGATCAAATGGTTTGTTCTTATTCGCTTGTTTCCTTTGAGAAATTATATGGTATGGATCATAATTGACCCTCTGTTCTTTCTGAAAATCCATATTCTCCAATAAGTTTTCCACAATCACCAAGGCACCTTTGTTTTTAAAGATGAATGGACCAACTTTAAGGGGAAATTTGATATTAGAGGACTTCTTGAAAGCTCCAAAATGCTCCTCCTCTGCATATAAAATTTGTCTCATGAATTCAAGTGCAAAGATTCTAGGGGTAAGAAAAATAGGTAGCCTGTATGGCTCTCCAGTGAAACCATACACTCTTAAAACAGTAAAGTTTTTATATAAAAACCAATCCCCAATCCTATCCTCTGGTGAGGATTGCATCGTAACCTTCATTTCTTCAAGTACTCCGAGAAATTCCTCATCAAATAGAAACTTGTACATCTCTGACATAATGGAATTCACGAACTCGAACATATTGATTTGCTTTGGAAGATCCGAAGAGAACATAGTAGTCAAGAATTGTAATTCTATCACGTTTGAACATAACAACATGTTCAATAGATATGATTGGTATTTGAAAAATATGACCTTTGGGAACTCAACTAACTGGCTATGAATGACCTCTGCTAAATACTCATCCAAACTGAAGTAATGGACTGGATGGGACTCAGACTCAAGATTGACTGAACTCATTTTCAATAAAAAACCCAAGACAACCTCATTGACATGAATGTCATTATCTAGACCTAAAATTTGGCAGACCAAAGATACAACCAATTGGACCTCCTCTTTGAAAATGTGAATACGATATGGCAAAAAGAGACCCTCTAATGACTGACCTTCATTAATAATACTAGACAAAAATTCACATTGGATTTCAGTTTTACAACCTTTGTATACTTCGGCTAAAATAGACTCATTCACAGACTCACCACTGTCAGTTAAACTATCAGGCAAATTAAGGAATCCACAAATAGTTTTTGCATCAATCCTACATAATATCTTGGACGTGGAATGACTCATAATGATTCTCTCATAAGGTGAGTAATTACTTGCACACCATTCAGCAAATTCAGGAAAGGGTAATGTCTGTTCAATGGTGAAGTAATGTATAAAGGACTTGCAGACATTCAAAATGTTGTTTCCCTGTAAACTATACTACCACAATATTTCTTTAGTAACTGATACATTTCCAACCGATAGAAACAGGTCATACACACTTCTGTCTCTATCAACCATGAATTCCTCTCTTTCATCCAAAACCTGGTTAATACCTTCTAACCCCTTCTCTTTCTCCATAACAGAAAAACGGCTATAATTCTCTAAACAGAGCTCAAGTATTCAAAGCTTACCTATGACTGTAACTGCATGTACGTGAGGTTGACTACAAAAGGATGGCGGGCTGTCTCCTTCACTCGTCCCAACATGCAAAATAAAAAATGATTTTTAAAAATAAGTCAACCTCACCTTTATATAAAGGTCTATTCTGGAGGCTCCCTTTAGTGGTTTTCCTTAAACCACTTTCCTTCGTGGAATGTACTGCGAGCTGCCACATGTATCATGGTTTTTATTCCACTACTGCCTTTCCAGTCCAACTACCGTGCAACTTTATCTTTCGGAGCCGTTGACAACCGTTGATGAACATCGGCTTTTTGTTTAAGCCGTTAGATTAAACTTCATGTACACATTCCGTTGGGCCTTTTTATTTTTAATAGCATGCATCTTTAGAGAGCGGACTCCTTATCAGCCATAGATTTTGCCGGCTTGGTCCTACAACTGCCGATCTTTGTGCTTTTTTAATTACCTCCGCCTCTCGTTATCTCCCGTGCATCTCCACAGAGCGGATCTGTTCTAAACCATTGATTTTCACCTCTTTTGTTCTACACCATCGGATTATGAGACAACTTTATCCTTTATGCGCCCTTTTATGATATATTCACATTGTTACTCTTAACCAAAGTTCATCTAACCTTCATTTTTTCTCCACCATGTTTCTTTCAATACTCTTCGAAATAGAGGTGTTAACACAAGTCTCAAGAAATTGACTCTAGATTGCTTGGACACTCATTGGCCTTGACAGTAGGAATGATGTCTTCGAACGTCATTGATACAAGGTACATTCTTGTTGTTTTCCATTGCCATGGAATATTTAGACATTGGTGCAAAATGTTTAGACACAAGCACAAAATGTTTAGTTGTTGGCACAAGGCCTTCAGTGTGAGCACAACTAGAATACTTGGCACATGGTATATAAACTAAGATCAAAGATGTTGTTCTAGATAGTGCTCAATCATTTGACCCCCTTAGTTATCCATGATCCCCATTGTGGATGCTAAGCATAAGATTGCACATGACAAAACTTTAATTAAAGTTTCTCCAAGGTGAACCATTTGGATTGCATGGGGTATTGTCCTACATTAAGAACACTAAACAATCAAATTGAATTGTTGATTATATGCTTAGTACGTAGTGGTGATCCGAATAATTGTAGTAATAAAGGTTGTTAAATCCCATAGGAACACATTTAAATTATCAACCAGGGGAATTGTACACTCGTGAGGTGTTGTGAAAAGTTTACGCAACCTTCAAGGGTAAAAGAGATGTAGAATTGATTCTATATTACTTTCTTTTAAGAAATGGAAACTACAAGGGTTATATATGCATCTTTTCCTATGACAAGGGCTCTAGTGTTCTACAACAGAAGTCATCCAGGTAAAAAATTATTTTGGCTCTTTGCTTAGTGATACATAAACCTATAACTATTATAAATTAAAACAATGGCATTGAAAGTAAAATAAATCGATCATAATTAAATGCTACAGAAAAGAAATTAATTACTAAGGAGTAAATTTAATGTTTTGGAAATAAACTAATTACTAGAGAGTAAATTCAAAGTTTTATAAATAAACCTAATCTATAACATGCTACAAAAAACAACAATTTATCTTGCCAACCATAGGTTCATTGTATATTAGGAAAAAGATTATCACAATAACATAAACATTCACTATATGTACAAAATTGAAGACTACAACAATGGAATACAAATATAAATGAGAAGACACATACTGAGGTACATTCACCAACAACCTCTTCAAGTGGGTCATGTTTGAAGAGGACTGGGTAAACCCTTCTTAAAGAGTTTGATTATCTTCAAAAGATAACAATGTTTTATTTCGTCAACAAACTTCAAAATTACAAACTCAAATCTGCAGCTCTCTAACCATGGATATATGAAACTTAAAAATATACCACTATCTACCCTAGTACAAGTTGTAGATGAGCATATTTATACTAAAGATGCCTTTGATTCCTAATAATTGTCAAGGAACTCCGGGATTTTTACTAATAGTCTTATCCCTATAATCATTAACTTCATCTCTCTTCCTCTTGGTTGAATGCATTGATGGTTTGTTGTGGATTGCATGGTCATTCCCCATCTTCTCAAGCTAGAGAGTTGTGGAATGTGCACTTTTGTATCCCCTCTTGTTTCCCTATTCCGTCCCAGGGGAATTCAACCATGTGTGCCCTAATTTTTTGTTAGTACTTAGTTGTAGTGTTATCTCCCTTTTTAAACTGAGGAGCACATATAGATGTGGGATGGAGTGATGTTGTTTTCCGATTTGACATTTCTCTTTGATGAATCTAGGACAATTTTTAGTTCCAGGCACTGAATGCTGAGGAAAACAATCAAAACAACCTTTCTGCACTGGTAGTGATCAAGGCTATGTAAATAAAACTCATCAGCAAACACATCATTACAACCTTTCTCATCTTGTTATAACCTCAAAAAACTTCATAAATATACTCTTGTGTGGTCAAATCTCTTCATTGATAAAATTTTAATTGAGTTTCATTCTCTTTAATATTTTTATTCCAAAACTCTTAACATTTTAAAAATACAAGAGGTTGAACACAATAACTAAATTATGAGGATGTTTTGTTGAATATATTCATGTTTTGCACTTGTACTACTGAATTGTATTTCATCTTATTCTGTCCAAATCTCTCATTTTCTTACATTTCTTCTTAACTTAGGATATGCAGTATACTATTCAAATGCTTCTCTTTTATTTTGTTGCTTTAAACTTTTTACAACTGTTGTATGCATTGTTATTAACACTCTTTCTGCAAAAGATACTTGAAAAATGGTCAAAAGTAATGATGGTGGATTCAAATTGTTCTCTCCCTCATTTTGCTAGTGGAACATTTCTATAAATGTTGTATACATTCTTACTAAAACTCTTTCTATGAAACATATCGTGATAATTGGTCAAAGTAATCATGATGGGTTTTGTTAGCACTAAAATTGTCTCGATCAAAATTTTGAACCTTTCATCAGGATTGTGTCCATTTCACTAAAAATGTTCCTCACCATTACTAATCATGCATAGAGATCTACAAAAACATGCTTAGAATGAGAGTTTCTTCACTATTACTAATCATGTCAAGAGTTTACATCCAATGCTTTGCATACACAATCTGATCATAAATCAACCAACAATGAAAATTTCCTCAATACTCTAACATAATTCAATTCCTAGGATGCAGGAAATGGCTAATGGAATTTGATCCTGGTCAAAATTGCAAGGACTTTGGAGGAGCATCATGCTTTCTGTAAATTAGGCATCATATTATTTTGTGATGAAATATGAACGTATCCACCACTATATCATGTTTAGTTTGTTGATCAAAACTAGAAGGGCTATTATTTTTATATGTAATCTACAAAACATAGTGATTCCTGATGAATATATTGCAAAACCTTGGTTGACTGTATGTATGGTCATATGTTACAAGACATCCAATGACATTTTTCCAACATGCCTAAAATATTTACAATTTTTCTTGTAATTATTCCCTTAATTACCTTCTCTGCTAGCCTTAGTATGCAAAATTAATCAATGGTTCTAATTCTTTATGTTTTTCTTCAAGAAGTTGTCACAACATTTAATTTGAGAAAGAATAGGAAAAGAGATTACTTTGACAGATTCTCCGGTAGCAACAACTTGCATTCATAGTCCCAAGGACATTACCATCTAGTCCCTTTGAATCATAATGTCCTTCCTTTTTGTTCATAGGCTGCCCAGGTTTGTTTATTATGCTGCCCACTATTGTTAGGAAGACAAAAACAGGTTTGAAATTGATTTATAAACCCCAGGCATGCCCATATTGTTGTTTTTTGTTATTATGACCTTAAAACCACCCATAATTGAGATTTACTCTGTTTTATTATTGTTTGAGGGTTAAAACAGTGTTGAATCATGCAAAAAATTGCCTAAAGGTGTTGCTACAGGGAACTAGACTTCTCAAAATGCCCTTTCTCAGTGGATTGGATGCATGGTTCCACCCAAAATATCCCATATGTGAGGAAAATTGAGGTTTTACTGATGGACAATTGTATTGACCATGATCACGTAATATTCTAGTGGGTGCAACATGGTAAACCCCTTAATAGTCTTTGTAGGCACCAGTGATAATATTCAAGTGATTGCATTAATTATATTCTTTAAAGTATGACAATACTTGCATGGTGGGAACCGACACATTCATATGACAGTCCTCATCTTGGCTTGATTAGTCCAGTTTTCTACTCATGCAGTTTTATTCCTTACCTATGCATGACTCAAAAATAACTATTTCTTCACCAATGAACAAGTAGGTGCACATTTCTTCTCAAGTGTAACACCCCAGTTTTGACCCTGTTTTGCATTAATATACATGATACACATATTGTAAATAATCATGGTTCGGAGCTAAAGGTAAAGGCCCCACCATGATTTGGTTATGTTATGTTTTGGATTGAAATGGTCACTGATGGTATATTGGGACATGCGGCATACATATTAAGTTGTGGCACCATATAACTATGCATTTTTAATTACTAACCCAGCCAGCTATGTTCACTGCAACTAAATTGAGAAGGGGCATGATTTCCTAAGGGTAAGAAGGGGGAAAGTTAAATCCTGAGCCATGGAGGGGGAAAATCCATGTGTCACTACTCTCTTTGTCTCCTTAAACCACCTTAGTTTTTTGTTGTTAGTGGGAGCGATGATTGGCTAGTAGGAAAACCACCACCACGCCCACGCCTGCTCACTCTCCCCATGATGCATCTGTTGGTCTATCCACTCACCAGATTGCGAGTCTATTCGTCTTCTCTCACGCGAGTTGAGACAAAAGGTTCCACATTCCATTGTAGAGGGTTTGGTTCCTTTCTGCCTCACCGGATTGTTGGCTTGCGAGCATGCTAGTTCTGCCTCACGAATTTGAAGGCTTGCAGATCGATTTCTTTCCTCTGTTCACACAGATTTTGTGTCTTTTTCCACCATTTCCAGGCTGCATAATGTTCTGTCATTTCCATCGTCGAATCATGAGCTGAAGACTGCTACTCTACCGCTGGGTCATGACCATAATGTTCTTCCACATTTTTTTGTTAGCTATGTCTTTTTCCATCCCACAAAATTTGGGAGTTTTGTTCTCTTCCCATTTTCCAGTCTATGCAGTTAATCTAGCGATTGCATTAAGGATCGGTGCTGAGGGTTCATAGTGTTGCGGACTGTTGTTTGTCCATGAATGATTGGCTGTGTTTTCCCTGTAAATCTTGTCCAGTTGTTTGGCTACTTGCATGCAGTGGTTTTGTCCACCGATTGCCTTGGAGTGGGGAATGAGGGCCTGAAATGATTGATAAACCTGGTGGGCTGAGAACCACATAGACAAATTCGTTGAGCTGGTTTTCTTCCCCACAACCCCTAAATAGCACTGGAAGGGAGATCAGGGTCTGAGGGACTACGTTGCATAGAAAGCACTGATTTCCTTGTGTTGGGTGTGTGTGGGTGTTCTAGAAGCCAGTCTGGTTCTGGTGTCGGTGCATCAGCTTAGCATTAGCCCTTCCCAGCTCCTGGATGGCCTGATAAACCCAACTTTGTTGGCTTGGCTGATCCGTTGTTCGCCTGATAAACCCAACTGTGTTGGCTTGGATGAATTGTGTACCCTTGGGGTTTTGTTATCATTGGCTATGTGTAAGCCTATTAGTTCCTTATTCCTTGGGGAATCATTCCCGGCTCGGGGGTGGTAGCGTTGCTGAGAGATTAAAGAGCACACGGGCCTATGGTTGGGTGGAACATTGCAGTGACGTAACTGGTTGCAGAACAAGCTCTCTATAAGATAAGTACTCTTGCCTAAATTGTGTCTACAATTATATATTTACCATTGATGAATGATGATATACATGTTAAATGTTGATCTATATATGCATGTATGTGGATTGATATGTTTTTCTTCTGTTGTGTATATGAGTGATTATGCTTCGTGAAATGTTTTATTTTTTAAGTATCATGCTTCATCACTATGTGTATATAAGTTCATGTTCATGGGGCTAGATGCCCGGATGATTTGACGTATAGTAGCATCCTCTTCGCCGGTCGGAGGGTCGGGGACGTTACAGTGTGGTATAAGAGCTCTGGTTACAGCATGGGCCTGAATGGGCCATGATAGATCAGATAGCAGAAGCAGGTTACCTTTTGCCCAGCAACAATTAGAAAATTGTGACAGAAAAACCTCAACTTCAAAATTTTCTAAGTGCCAGAACTATCGGCCCATCAGATCACCTAGTGGGAAGGCCACTCGACGGATAGATCCTCCGACCGCCAATGCCACGGAGAAAAGACGTTCCGGCAGCAGATTTTTTTTTGAAAATTTTCGTAAGTAACAAAATCATCGGCCATCGAAAGACGTTAGTGGTTCGTGCACTTGCCGTTGTAGAAGCCTAGAGCACTAGTCTTCCGATGAGGAAGAGTTCTGACTCCCGATGCTGATGTTCTTTAGCTCGTCGATCGAAAAATATTAGTGGTATTCATTGCCGATGAATAGTGGAAGGAACTAGTTGAATGGATTGCCACCGTTGCGAGTGACTAGGGAACTAACCGTCCGATGCAGCAGTTGCTAGTCGTTTCGAAAATCGACGTCGTGGAAGAAAGTGAAAGTAAAAGAGAAAATTTTTTGAAATTTTTTCTAAGTGTTGATTTTGTCGGCCATCGAAAACTCTTAGTACTATTCATCGTTGATGAACATCGAAAGGAATTAGTGGCTCAAAGTGCCGTTGTCGCGAATGCCTAGTGCACTAATCCTTCGACGCATACAGGTTCCTCTAGCCGATGCCGATGTGTTTCAGTCACCGATCGCAGGAGAATAGTCATTGTCACTGTTGACAGAGTTAGAAGCTATGGAAGACATAGTTTGACTATGAGCCACCATTGCGGAAGCAGAAGGAACTAACCGTCTGATGCGTAGGACACCCAACCGCTGACAGAAGAAGAAAGTTTCGAAATTTTGTTTAAGTGTTGAAATCATAGGTATAATTTAGTTGATGAGACCACTGATGGATGTCGGTAGAAATTAGTTGATCGAGCACCCGCCGTTGTGGAAGCTTAGACAACTATCCCGCCGATACATTAGTCTCTCCACTTATCGATGCTGAGGTGTTTAGTGTATAATGGTTCCGAGATCTGATAATCTACTACGGTGGGGTGAAGTGCTCAAGAGTGTCGACACTACAGAAGAGTTAGGGCTTATGGAAACTGTTGTTGCTGATGCCTAGAGGACTAAGTGTCTGATGCCACAGTGGAATCCCGTTCCGACCACTGACAAAGCTTTGGTCTATGAAAATTATAATGGGATTGTTGGCCACCATTACGGAATGATAGACCACTACAAGTCCGATATGCGAAAGAAATTAGATGAGAAACTCGTCGATGGATGACCGCAGAAACCAGAGGAAGATATTTTTCCACCGTTGCAAATGCTCAAATGACTATGCACCCGATGAACAGTTAATTTGCTCGCTGATGCAGGTCGGAAATGTAGTTCGCTTGACCACCTAAATGTCAGCAGAATAGCTGGGATGAGGTCCAATTTGGGCCTAAGGGAATTTGAGTTCTTCGAAGGAATTTCTTAGTGATTTTTCGTGCAGTTTTTGAGTGTCTTCTAGTAGGTTTTCAGTGGATTTCAGCAGATTATTAGCGGTCACAGAGCCAAAAAGAAATAGGGAAAATTCTATATTTTAACACAATTGTTGTTTTATGAAATTTCCAGAAGAAAAAGGTAAGTAGTTTGATTTATATTAATATTATGCATCTAACAGTTTGCTACTAACACATTTCAAAACTATAGATAACTTCCAAGAGCAGTACTCCAGGAAAAACAGTGTGGTAAAGCAAGAGGTGGTTCAGTCATGAGAACCCATGATGGGTATGATGCTGAGGATTGTTACGAGCATGTAGAAGATGCCATGGGAGAAAATGTCCGTAATGGGAATGATGACATAGAGTCTAATGGAAGGAGATTCCAGGGGACACCGTCTGAGGTTGCAGCCACCATGAGAAGCTTGGTTAAAGCCCAGGAAGACCAGCATCAGTTGAATGCTGCCATATTGGAAAGTTTGATGGACTTGCAGAAAAAGATATATTCTGGATGAGGTACATCAAGACCAGAAGGAAGTAAGAGCAACACTAGGAGAAGGAGAAGGAATTCCAGTGGATCATCTAACTCTGAAGAATCTAGTGGGGATACAAGTTCATCTTCTCATAAAAGGAAAAGAAGAAGGCACCATAGGGATTGCTCTTGGGATGAATTAAGGAAAGCTAAACCTCCTACATTTGATGATGAGATAAAGATGGGACAAGAAGCTGAGGCTTGGCTTCTTGGGATAAAGAGGTACTTTCAAGTGCATGATTATTCAGGAAACATGAAGGAAAGAGTTTCCATATTCAATATGAATGGAAGGAAATCCATTTGGTGGGAACATTTCAAGAAAGTAAAGAGGATCAGCGAGAGAAAACTGAAATGGAAACAGTTCAAGAAGTATTCAGGCAGAAATACCTTTCTGACAGGTATTATAATGACAAGGTCTAGGAGTTCCATGAGCTGAGATTGGGGCAGCATACCATGGATGAATTTGCAAATAAGTTTTTGGAATTGTTGAGGTATGTCCGATACATCAGAGGTGAAAAAGTGAAGATCCAACGGTTTCTAAGTGGATTGCCTCAAGCTTATAAAGATAGAATTGAGTTCTATGAGCCGAGAACTCTCGAAGAAGCAATAAGAAAAGATAAGTATTGCTATGAGCAAAGCAAAGGTAAACCTGATTACCATAAGGCATGGAAGGACAAGAAGAATGAGAAGTTTGACTAGAGAAGAAAAGGTTTCAAACCTTCTAGATTCAAAAATCAGCAGAAGCAGCCATCCCAAGCTGCGAGCAATCCAAATGGAGTGACAGGTGGAAAGCCTAAAGAGCCACATCAGAATAAAGGTCCACTCAAATGTTGGAAATGTGAAGGACCTCACTTGCATAGATATTGTCCACTTGAGAATGAAAGTGCAAGGCCAGCTTATAACATTCAAGAAGCAAAAACAGTGGGTCAAGTAGCAAGGGCAATCCCTAGAATTTATGTAGTACTGGAGGACCGCTAGGCAAATCATTAGTAAACTGTGGTTAAAGTTGCAGGTAAGATTGTTGAACAATCTGTTTCTATTTTGACTGACCCTGGTTCTACTCACAGTTATATCACTCCTAGAGTAGTGGAGAATTGTGCTTTTAACAAGGTCAAGCATAGGAAACCTTGGTTAGTTCAGCTTGCCACTGGGATTAAGAGAAAAGTAAGTGAATTGGTACATAAATGTCCATTGGTTATGAATGGATTGATCACTTGTGTATATCTGAATGTTCTACCTCTTTGTTCCTATGATGTTCTCATTGGAATGGATTGGTTAGAAGCTCACAGAGTGAAGCTTGACTGTTATAACAAGACTTTTGAATGCGCGGATGAAGAAGGAAACCTAGTAGTTGTAAAGGGTATTTTGAAGGTAATTTCAGTAAGACAGGTTTCAACAATGCAGTTGAATAATTTATGTAGGAAAGGTTTCCAGTTGTATGCAGCTCATATTCTGGAACCAATAGGAGATGAGACTCCTAGGTTGGAGGACTATTCGGTGTTACAGGAATTCAAGGATGTGTTTCCTGATGAGATTACAGGGCTTCCTTCGCAGAGGGACATTGATTTCACCATTGAACTTGTGCCAGGAGTAGCACCAGTGTCCAAGACACCCTACAGGATGAGTACACCGAAGATGCTAGAGTTGAATATGCAACTGCAAGAGCTGTTGGAAAAGAAGTATATTCGACCAAATGTGTCTCCTTAGGGAGCACCGGTTCTATTTGTGAAAAAGAAAGATGGTACACTCAGGTTATGTATTGATTATAGGAAGTTGAACAAATTTATTGTAAAGAATAAATATCCTTTGCCTAGGATTGATGACCTCTTTGACCAAATGAGAGGAGCAAAGGTATTTTCCAAGATTGACTTGAGGTATGGTTACCATCACATGAGAATAAAGGATGAAGACATTCATAAGACAGCCTTCAGGACAAGGTATGGACATTATGAGTTTGTAGTGGTACCATTTGGTCTCACAAATGTACCAGCTACATTTATGTGCCTTATGAATAGTGTCTTCAGTAAGTATTTCGACAAGTTTGTTCTTGTTTTCCTTGATGACATTCTTGTTTATTCTAAGAATGAGGAAGAGCACGAATAGCATTTGAGATTGACACTGCAAGTGCTCAGGGAACATCAGCTGTATGCAAAACTAAGCAAGTGTGACTTCTACAGGGATAGAATTCAGTATTTGGGTCACATTATCTCAAAAGAGGGTATACCAGTAGACCCTGAGAAGATCGAAGCCATTATGAATTGGCCTACTCCAAGAAATGTGACGGATGTAAGATCTTTTATGGGACTTACAGGATACTACAGGAGATTCATTGAAGGATTTTCCAAATTTGTACATCCCATCACTTCTTTGCAAAAGAAGGGGGTAAAGTTCAAATGGACTTTGAAGTGTGAAGAAAGCTTCCAGCGGTTGAAGAATCTTCTCACCAGTGCATCGGTATTGAAAGTTGCAAACCCAGAGAAATATTTTGTGGTATGTACCGATGCATGTGGACAAGGGCTTGGAGGAGTCCTTATGCAGGATAACCACATGGTATGTTATGAGTCAAGAAAGCTGAAGGAGCATGAGAAGAACTATGCCACTCATGATCTCGAGCTTACAGCCATAGTACATGCTCTCAAGATGTGGAGAAATTACTTGATGGGTAGAAGATTTGAGCTCAGAACAGATCACTATAGACTAAAGTATTTGTTTGATCAGCCTACTCTGAATGCTAGGCAAGCAAGATGGCTGGAATTTTTATGTGAGTTCGATTTAAAAATCAAGCACATAAAAGGAAAAGAAAACAAGGTAGCTGATGCACTTAACATGAATGTACAAGAAATGCATGTGGCATCTCTTAGTATTTTCCAATCCGACTTGAGGTAGCAGATTGGTAATCATATTACCGAAGATGAATTGTATGAGTAGGTAAAAGACAAATTGCAGTAGCAAAGTCTTGAGAAGAAGTATGAGGGATATAAATTGGAAGGAGATGGACTTCTCACTTATAAAGGCATAATTTATATTCCAAGTGTAGCAGATTTGAGGAGAGTTATTATGGATGAAATCCATCAAGCTCCGTATTCTGGTCACCCAGGATATCAGAAGACAATTGCTATAGCTAGAAAGCAGTAATTTTGGCCAGGTATGAAAATAGACATGGCTAAATACATTTCAAGGTGCATGAAATGTCAATAGGTAAAGGTTGAGCATCAACACCCAGCAGGATTGTTGCAGCCTTTGCCAATTACAAAATGGAAATGGGAAGTTATTTCCATGGATTTTATTACAGGATTGTCGATGACTTGGAGACAACATGATTCCATCATGGTTGTGGTAGACAAGTTGACAAAAGCAACACATTTTATACCAGTGAAGTCTACGCACAAGACTGATGAAATTGCAAAGATTTTCATGAAGGAGATTTTCAAATTGCATGGATTGCCGAAGGCAATAATTTCTGACAGAGATGCCAAGTTCACTTCCAATTTTCGGAAGGGGTTGTTTGTAGATTTGGGTACAAAGTTAAAATTCAGCACTGCATACCATCCTCAGATAGATGGGCAGACATAAAGAGTAATCAGGTGCTTGAAGACATGTTTTGCATGTATGTGATGGACAAACCAACCAAGTGGGACTATTACTTACACTTGGTAGAGTTTGCTTAAAACAATGGACAATATGCATCCTTGGGGATGAGTCCATATGAAGCTTTGTATGGAAGAAGGTGCAGGACACCAGTGAATTGGGACAACCCGATGAACAGAGTTGTGCTTGGACCAGAATTGCTTAAGGAAATGGAGCAAGAGGTTGTAAAGATCAGGTAGAATCTGAAGGCAGCACAGGACAGACAGAAAAGCTATGTAGATAAGCATAGGATGAAAGGAGAGTTCAGTGTTGGGGATCATGTTTACCTCGGAGTGAAGGCAAAGAAAAGTTCCTTGAAGCTTGGAAGTTGTGCCAAGCTGTCACCTAGATATTGTGGGTTGTTTGAAGTACTTGAAAGAATAGGGCCTGTTGCATATAGACTTGCATTTCTTTCTAGTACTAGAGCTCATAATTTTTTCATGTTTCTTTGCTTAAGAAATATGTACATGATCCTAACCATGTGATAAATTGGGATGTGATTCAAGTGGAACCCGAGGGAGAGTTCCAAATCGAGCCAATGCGCATCCTCGACAGGAAGGTCACAATGCTCTGGAACCGAGCCATAGGGTAGGTAAAGGTGCAATGGGAGCATTATGGACCTGAAGAGGCCACGTGGGAGCTTGAGGATTCCATGCGATTGGCACATCCATTTGTGTTCAATCCTGCGAAACACTGAGGTAGTACCAGTGTAGCTTTTTGTTCAAATTTTGTAAAGCACTGAGGACAGTGCTATTGAAGGGGGAGGGGAATGTAACACCCCAGTTTTGACCCCATTTTGCATTAGTATACATGATACACATTTTGTAAATAATCATGGTGCAGAGCTAAAGGAAAAGGCTCCACTATGATTTGGTTATGTTATGTTTTGGATTGAAATGGTCACCAATGGTATATCGAGACACGCGGCATACATATTAAATTGTGGCACCATGTAACTATGAATTTTTAATTACTAACCCAACCAGCTATGTTCACTGCAACTAAATTGAGAAGGGGCATGATTTCCTAAGGGTAAGGAGGGGCGAAGTTAAATCCTGAGCCATGGAGGGGGAAAAGCCATGTGTCACCACTCTCTTTGTCTCCTTAAACCACCTTAGTTTTTTGTTGTCAGTGGGAGCGGTGATTGGCTGGCAGGAAAACCACCACCATGCCCATGCCCACTCACTCTCCCCACGACGCATCTGTTGGTCTGTCCACTCACCATATCGCAAGTGTGTTCATCTTCTCTCACGTGAGCTGAGACAAAAGGTTCCACATTCCATTGCAGAGGGTTCGGTTCCTTTCTGCCTCACCGGATTATTGGCTTGCAAGCATGCTAGTTCTGCCTCACAAATTTGAAGGCTTGTGGATCAATTCCTTTCCTCTGTTCACGCAGAGTTTGTGTCTTTTTCCACCATTACCAGGATACATAATGTTCTATCATTTCCATCGCCGAATCATGAGCTAAAGACTGATACTCTATTGCTGGGTCGTGACCATAATGTTCTTCCACATTTTTTTGTTAGCTGTGTCTTTTTCCATTCCGCACAGTTTGGGAGTTTTGTTCTCTTCCCATTTTCCAGTCTGTGCAGTTACTCTAGTGATTGCATTAAGGATCGGTGTTGAGGGTTCATAGTGTTGCAGACTGTTGTTTGTCCACGAATGATTGGTTGTGTTTTCCATGTAAAGCTTGTCTAGTTGTTTGGCTGCTTGCATGCAGTGGTTTTTTCCACGGATTGCCTTGGATTGGGAATGAGGGCCTGAGATGATTGATAAACATGGTGGGTTGAGAACCACACAGATAGAGCCACTGAGCTGGTTTTCTTCTCCACAACCCTTGAATAGCACTAGAAGGGAGATCAGGGTCCGAGGGACTGCGTTGCAGAGAAAGGACTGATTTCCTTATGTTGGGTGTGTGTGGGTGTTCTAGAAGCCAGTCTGGTTTTGGTGTTGGTGCACCAGCTTAGCATTAGACCTTCCCAGCTCCTGGATGGCCTAATAAACCCAACTTTGTTGGCTTGGCTGATCCGTTGTTTGCCTGATAAACCCAGCTGTGTTGGATTGGCTAAATTGTGTACCCTTGGGGTGTTGTTATCATTGGCTGTGTAAGCCTGTTATTTCCTTATTCCTTGGGGAATCATTCCCGGCTCGGGGGTGGCAGCGTTGCTCAGAGATTAAAGAGCACGTGGTCCTATGGTTGGGTGGAACGTTGCAGCGACGTAGCTGGTTGCGGGACAAGTTCTCTATAAGATAAGTACTCTTGCCTAACTTGTTTCTGCAATTATATATTTACCATTGATGAATGATGATATACATGTTAAATGCTGATCTATATATGCATGAATGTGGATTGATATGTTTTTCTTCTGTTGTGTATATGAGTGATTATGCTTTGTAAAATGTTTTATGTTTTAATTATCATGCTTCAGCACTATATGTATGTAAGTTCATGTTCATGGGGCTAGATTCTCGGATGATTTGACGTATAGTAGCATCCTCTTTGCCAGTCGGAGGGTTGGGGACATTACATCAGGTTTTCAAGGGGTTGGTCAGATTTTTTGCCATGTATGCTTGTTGTTCACATGAAACAGTTCAACTTCATTGTTCATTTTGGTTTCAAGGCAAAATGTCATAGGTATAAAAATTTGGTTTTATATTGTTTTATATTGGGATAATTCTTAATAAGGGATCTATAGTTCATTCATCCAACCCCTTCCCTATGATCCTTGTAGAAAAGATCATTTCCCTTATGCATCACATTGCTGGCCAGTGGAGACAGAGTGAGGGATCTCATTGGACATTCAACTCCATTGGAGAAAGTGCAACATTTGGTCATTGTGGTGTCATTTCCAGGCTCAGGATTCCAAAGTTTGAGTGGTGGTTTGAGTGACATGTCTAATGTAGGTCACGAAACCTTCTTTGGAGGCCCTATTTCTAGAGCTACCTATTTTCCTCAAGTCAAACTCACCACTACTTCCATCAATACTTCTCTGTGGAAGCCCGTTAGTTGGGTTTATATCTGGTCATTTCCTCTTTGACATCAAATGCATACATTCTTATTCTCACCATGAATGCATTGACTAGTTGCAAATGCTTTTTTTTAATCTAAGTAATAAGTATGTCTATTAATTTTAAGGCTTCCAGTTTGAATAGTCATGGGTTATATTCATATAATAGTCATGGAACCCTTGAATCATATAAATTATCAATGTATTGTTATGTATGGTGTGCATTTATAAGAAATGCAACTTTGATCGGGCATTCATTGTTGAAGGCTGATTTTGTTTGCAGCTCGCCAAGAGTTTTTTCTTGTGGCCCCAGAAAAAGAATAAAAAGGTTGAAATCCATGTGTCCGTGGAAGTTACATCCCTTCCCAAAATAGTTTTTTCATAGTACAAAGTCTATATATTTTCTCCTATGTTTGTCTCTTTACTTCTTTACTCCTGCAAGTGAGTTTATGTAAACCTTCAAAGACAAAACTCTCCGTCTATAGCATGATTCGATTCATCCAACTTTTATAGGAATGCCTTGTTGATTATAGTCACTGTAATCTTTCCTAAGGCAATGGTAAGCCTAGATAAGCCAAGGAGAATAAATGCACTATACTTACATGACATTTTCATTTTTTCTAGTCATTCCCTGGTGAGACAGCAATAATCAACTTGGAGGGACTGTCAAGGTAAACAATGTTCATCTCAAGTTTATGTTATATTGGTACATGGAACAAATTGAGATAATGTTGAGGCTTGTATAATGTTTCAGTATATGTCTTTTTGGTCTTAGATCCTTGGAACCCAAACACATGAATAATCTCAGGAAGTAAAATGTATGAATCCTAGTTAAAATTGCAACCCAAAATTCTGTTTTTTGGTACATCATTCTTGTGGAAATCGAACCTTGAAAGTAAATCTAGAATGCAGATCCTATTTCCCATTTTTTTATCCTATTTTTGTACATATGTGACAACTAAATATTTTCCTCACAATTACTTAGAATTCATGTAGTTATGGTATGCTTTGATTTATTAAGTAGAGCAAAAGATAGAAAAATTACCTATAACAAGTAGAGCAAGAAAGTGTAGGGGAAGGTGGCATGGGGATTTGATAACAAATTCCCTTGTATGATTGAAAAGGTTTGTTTGTGCCAAAAAAATGGAAGTATCAAAACCGCGCACAGAGTTCACAAGAAAAAGGGAAGAAAACCAAAAGCCATCTCCAAGTTCCAAGTCAATTACTTGTGAAAATGAAGATGTAAACATCAGTTTTAGTCTCATTAGTTCAACTAGGATATCTTTTTACAGTTAAGGTTGGGTATGGTCATGAAAGTGGAAACTATATGGGAAGTTACATTACTCCTACATAAGTATGCCCCTAGGAGGATTTCAATATTAAATTTATTTGTAGGATTTTAATTTTAAGTTTAATTTGCACTTCCAGATATCCATGAGTTAACAAATGCATATGAATTATTGATCCATTGTCTTTGACTCTTTTTTGGCAACTGCAAAAGATAGAAGATTTACCTATAGCAAGTAGAGAAAGAAAGTGCAGGAGAGGGTGGGGTGGGTATTTCGCAACAATTCCCTTAGATGATGGATAGGATTTGTTTTTAACAAAACAATTACCGCTAACAAACCTAAGTACAGATATTACAAGAGAAAGAGAAGAAAACCACAAGCTATCTTCAAATGCCAAGCTAGTTACTTGTTGATTTTGACTGGAAAAATTGTGATTGGTGAATTTCTTAGAAAAGAATTTTTATTAATCTACCTATCTATGGCTTATGAGCAATGAAGACCACACCTATAGATAACTTTTCCTATGTATTTACCTGTTAGAGTAGGGTTGAGGCTATATTGAAGGAGAGTTGTAGATCATTTTGCATCATGTCTAATAGATAATTGGCATGATGCAAAATGTCCAATATATAGTGGGTCTGTGATAGATGGAACCATGACCATGGCCAAAACTATTTTATGTCATGTCTTGAATCTATTATTATAGAGCCAGAGCGTTACTTTGAATTTGTTGTAAATATTAAATTCATCCAAAACTAGACACCTGACAGTCTTTCTTTCTGATCTTAGAGGGACCATCAATTTTCTTGGAGTTGTCTGTTGAACAGTCATCCAAATTTGTATATCTAAATATTTCAGCCTCCAATACGCTTTGGGTTGCAGTTAACACCATAAATATGTGTCCATATCTTAATGAAAATGAGAAAGAACTTAGATGAATGAGAGGTCAAATACGTATTTGAGAGCTCACAAATGTCCACAATTGTTGGGGCTACAAATTAATTGTATTACGGTTATGCCCATGTCTTGTTATCAGCATAGAATATCCTAGCTACAACAAGGGACAACCTATATGGAAAAGTAGCCTTCTTCCCATGGAGTATGAGTGATTGTTGTACTACAATATTCTCTAAGCATTTGGTTATGGTTAAAATAGATAGTGGGTCTATTGGTCAACTACTTTAAGTTCAGAACATGGTTATATCCCTAAGCATTTGGGTATTGGTCAACCACTTTAAGTTTGGGACATGGTTATCATATTATTAACAATAATCAAGCAATGTTACACGAGGATGTGCTCTCCCAGGTGAGGGGCATTTGCTGGGATGCAGAATCCCAATGGGGTATGTTTACCACTACCCCTTTTAGGAAAACATGGCGAGACATCTCCTGAGAAATGGGGGGCATTTCCCTTCTGTGAGAAACTCTTGGGAAACACCCATTTGAAAAGGGAGGCTCATGGCCTTTGGATTTAGAAAATATCAAATGTTTAGAACAAAAAATGTGTATTTATATTATGCTTTCATTGCCCATGTTCATGACTTGTTATTGTTTCTTATATATTTAACTTTTTGGATTTTGGTTGGAATTCCCTATGTTGGGGACTTTGACTTATCTCATGATGTTTCCTAAAATTTGGGAGGTGTCTCCACACATCCATTGGATCCATTTACTTGTTCCCACACCCTGAGCCTGGAAACTTGGTGAAACATTGCATTAATTTGAACCAATACATTGTTTGTATCTACAAATTGTCAATGTAAATTAAATGATGTTTATCGATGAACTGTAGAAAGGTCTAATTCTGTGAGGAATATATGTTATCAATATAGGTCATTAAATGTAAAAAATTATGTCATTGAATCCTTGAGAGGAAGAAGAAAGGCCCTTAACACATTATGATTACAATCAATATGACATGCTAATTTATTCATTATTCGTTCATGGTATGTGAATGGGTGGAACATATAGAAAGACCTGGATTCATTTTTCTAGTGAAAAATCAACATTTTAGATATCTTCCCACTTTCACCATTAATTAAAAATTTGTTAGGCTGCGCATGAAAAGTTTATTGACATGCGAACAAACCATTTAAAATATTTTTTCCTTGATTACATGTATTATGATTTCATCTATAATAATTGTATCTTGGAAAACTGAAGTTAGATATCAGCGGTGTTAGCCTTTAATATTATGCTTGACATTGTTACTCTAATTTCTATACATTGTTAGCTTTGTATAACAAAGAAAATATGAAGGATAAGTGTTCTATATAATTCATTTTGATGAAGATAGAGAATCTTAGTTTCCTTATTGAAAAAGATAGGTTATGCTAAATACACAAATTCATTTAGTGGGCCTTTCAAAATCTAGGCATTTTGGCTAAATATAGAAAGGATCATTTGCAAGTTGTACAAATTGGGCTTAGAAATCATTGATAAATTTATTCATTTCTTTGTTGATGTGATGTTGATGCTTGTTATTTCAAGTTGGTGAATAAGAAATTGTAGAAATTGTGTTAAAAATGGGGCATCATATACCTATTCAGTACACACCATATGAGACATTTGGCATCATCTAAGGCAATGCTCCTTTATGTTACATAGAAAAAAGTCTACATATGTGTATGTCATGAATGTTGGGATTTTGTGGCATGATGCCATGCTTGTTTGAATTATGTGGATTGTTTGCCAAAAGAATAATGTGGATCATATATGGTATATCAATCTTTGTCTCATATGTAGAGACCTCCATCTTTTTTTCAAACAAAAATGTTGTATTTTGAGCTTGTTTATTTGTACTTAAACTGATAATGTCTTTCATTACTTATAAAATATTCACTTTCGTTGACTTTATTTACTTGTGATCTTCTTACCACAAATAGGCATGTTATAATCTAGGATTTCCTTGCTTGTAAACTATATTGATCTTGATTTTCCTTTCATTGCTTGTAAATTATTTTGATCTTGATTTGTTTATCCAATATGTTGCAATACCTATTATCTTTGTATTTCAAGATTAGCTTCATTTACCAATGTCAATTTCACTTTAAGGTAAATGTCATGTACATTGCATAGAAAAGTGATAATAGAAAGACTTGAGGTCTACAGAAATTTATACTTTTTCTTTCAATATAAAAATTTTCATGATATGAAATGTGTCTCACATTGAAGTGATTTGCATGATTTAAACACAATAATGACCTCAATTGGCAAGTGGAGGCCAAGATCGAGCATAATTTATGATTCTATTAGTTTATTGGGTTTTCAAGATTTAGGTCCCCACATGTCTACTTGACCATTAAGGGACGAGATAATAAGCGTAGTCCCCACTTGCCCTGAATCTAGTTAGTGTAGTTGTGTTTCACTAACACCTTCCAGTTGTATTAGTGTTATACCTCCTTCAGGGAAAGAGTCAATTAAAGAGTCAATTAAAATTCAATGAAAGAGTCAATGTAAATACTCATTGTCAATATAAATTGACAATGTGCCATTGTACAAATTTATATCATTTTTCTCATGCAGGTTTCACTTGTGGTTTCTATATCGACTTGGAATTTCAATTTTGTAATATTAAGTAAGATGTCAAACATGGATTGTGGAAAGAAAAATAAAACATCAAAAAAAAGGATGTAATATCATATTTTCAAAATCCTTAATCCAATAATCCACATCCTATTCATTCTTCAAGCTATCTTGAGTAAGATATCAGTAAGAGAGATGTCAACACTTTTGAGAATGCATCTGCAACCCAGACAATAGATGGTAGAATACATTCCTCTAGTGATAAAAGTGAGACAAATGCATTTCCATCTAAAATTGCTAGTTCAAATGTTGAAGAGTTTTCCTTGAAAGGTGACACAGCGGCATTCACAGAAAAGGAAAAAGGGCCAATGGGACATAGGGAGAAAATTCAAAGTTGATTGGGTCTCAAGATACCCATGTATTGATCCAATACCTCCAGTAAATGAGAATGAGACCTCACGAGAAGTTAAATGCATTTCATGTAGTTGGAAACTTGGCAAGGTAGTGAAAGTGGCAAATGAAGTTAGACACAATCGAGAAGCATGTTGGGAAGGTGTATGCTAAGAAAGATGCAAATGATGAGAGTAAATATAATACCAAATGGAAATATGTTAGTGAATGTCGACATCTCCAATTTGAAGTGGAATATAATAAATTCTTACTAAATAATAAAAAACTCGAGGAAAATGGAGGAACCATCACATCTCAATTTGGAAAGATAATGGAAACAAATTTATTCTCAAAGACGATACAATTAAGCATTGTATTTCACCTCCTATCCAATGGTTGTCCTATGAAATATTATCCAAAAATGACGAAATATCTATCTTTTATTAAAGTGCCGAAATTTCTGTCTTCTCATTGGTCTTTATCGAGTGGTGGTATGGGGAAAATATCTAGCTCAAGTAGAAAAGGATGATATCAAAGAGAAAATTGCAAATCCTACATTTTTGTCACTGTCTTTGGATGAAGTTATGGCTATTGATAATACTTCATGGATTTGCATGAGCATTTATATGGTCAATGACCATATCAGGAATTCATAAAATGACCAAAATTTCTATAACATAAAATATTTATGAACTTGTTATTGATAGTTTGAAGAAAATTGGTGGTATGGATCATTCCATGATTGCAAACAATTTGGTATGTGTTGTAGCATATGGAGAATCAATAATGCAAGGACAAAGGAATGGCCTTTGTGCTAGACTGCAACTCTCAGCTTCACCATGTATGCTTAGTATTCATTGTATGGCTCATAGGATGATTCTTACATTTAAAATAGTGAGCAACTTTTCATCGGTTCAAAGGTTGATTATATTGTACATGAGGTTCATGCATACTTTTGTCGGAGTCTCAAATGATTTTTAGTGTTTAAATATTTTTTTTCTGATGGTGTTACAAATGGAGAACAAGTATTAAGATATGTTGATACAAGATGGATATAACTGAAGGGACCAGATGAAATACTATTCAATGAATATGAATCCTTGGTAGGGGTGATGTATGAACATTGCTCAAGTGTAGAAAAATATCAAACTCTTATATTTCTACTAATTGATATAGAGACATTATTAACATTGGTTGGAATTCTTCCAATGCTTCATGAAATGAATAACCATGTGAAGATGGCTCAGAGTCGCACGATGCATATTGCTGAATACACAAGAGAGAGAAAATTAACATGTCTTACATTGGATAATGTGTATATTATGGAAGGGTCTTTTACAGGTTTAGCATTTACAAATTGGAGTAAGATAATAAATATAGAAAATGATGATTTTTTTTTAAAGTTTGATGAAAAAGGGATGCTATGTATGGTAGTTTGTGGGCATATGGTTCCATTTTATTATAATGATAAGATAGGAAGATCCACCAAATAGTGTCATGTGTCAAGAGAATGATTTCATGATGTTGTAATTTCAGTGAGATGCAACTTGATAGAAATTGCAAAATCACTATCATCGGAGATAAGAGAACGTTTTCCTCGAGATGAATTGTTGGAGGCCATGTCTATCGTATACCCTCAATATTGGGACCATAGTTGAGGGTCAGATACTTTAAAGGTTCAATTTATAGAGAAATGTAAGATTTTGCAGAGCCATTTTTGTCGAGAGGCCGAGATACAAGGAGAACATATTCAAGGTATTTTAGATTGAGAAAAAATGATAGATCAAACTGAATGCTTTGCTACAACAATGTGGGACCAATTTTCTCCATCGGATAATAGAGAATATGGTGCAATTACAAGATTATGGACTAAGCGCAGTGGTAGCGAAATGCTACGGAAAAGAATGTCAAAATATTTCAAATTAGCGGATTTATGTCAAACCATGATTTTGGGATCAGTGGAGGATGAGAGAATGTTTTGTGTGCTGACATTCTTTAAGTCAAAGTTGAGGAACAAGCTTGATAAAAATATGGATAAATGCTTAAGATTATATGTAACAAAGTATGAGTTTGACAATTTTCCATATGAAAGAGCATCAGCTCTTTGCCGATCATATCGTGAAAGAAGGGGAGAAAACAATATAACAAATTTCTCTAATGAACTTGATGTGGAACAAAATGTTTTGGATGATCATAATGACAGTTCATTTGGATAAGGTCGTGTTGAAAATGTCGAAAAATGAGGACCAGGGCCAAAATGTGAATTGGAAAATGAATTTTACCTAATATTGTATATGATATAATACACATTAAGGACTGGTGTTCCATGTACCCTTGTTGGTGATCACTATATGTGAATTTGAGGTTGTGTTTTAGGTAAAAATAGATTCTACATTGTACTTTTTTGTTCTAACATTGATGATTTGAGCTACATTATCTTCATGCAACTTATTTTAATATTGACGTTTCAGTATTTATCTCTTACATTGTCTCTTTCTTGTATGTGACAGGAAATGCCGTTGGAATTTGAGAAAGCTAGGCCTAGGAACTATCTCTTCACATAGATAGTGTCCTAAAAGTAAAGGATAAATAACTAATTTGACAACACTTTCGCTAAACGAGAATGGGCTCATTCAAGTACATGAAACCATGTTGGTGTTTAGCAGGAATATCTTGACAAATTTTAATGGTTTGTTTATTGCTTTTGTTTGAAGCATTTTGTCGATTTTTGAAGTTTGTGTGTATTTTGGTTCAATATTGTGTTAGTCCCTTGAATCCTTCTAGGTCTCATTTGATGCTTGATTTAACCATTTGTTGTAGCTTGAATCAAGATTGGTTTTAGTCGATTTCCATTGATTTAGGGTTTGAGAAAAGATATTTTTATTACCTTTTAGTTGCATGAATTAATTATCTTCACTTTTACGAATCTCGATTCTTTTATGTTGATTGTATATTTTCTTTGTAAATACTTATCATTATTCAAAAAAATAAATGAGCTCTACATAGCTCAGAGAAGAGAAAAATAGTCTATGCGCTAGGTTCCTATGCATTAATCATAGGATATATATTGGCACGAGACCAACTTTCATCTAATGCAATAATCAATTGGCATAATTACAATGCATAATTGTATTATCCTCAATGACCACAATTGGCTAGTGGAGGCCAAGATCAAGCATAATGTATTTTTCTATCATTTTATCGGTTTGTCAAGATTTAGGTCCCCACATGTCCGTTGGACCATTAAGAGATGAGATAAAAAGTGGAGTCCCCACTTTCCCTGAATCTAGTGAGTGCAGTTGTGTTTCACTGACACCTTCCAATTGTGACTCGTGAGTCTACATGTTCTATTGTTGATGATGTGATTCATGTTATTTGACTAATATTGTTGTTCCTCTATTTTGGAAGTAGGTTGAAAATTCTATATGGTATCAAGATAGTTATATGTCAATTTCAGGATGCATTTAAGGTAAACATAGATTCTATATTTTGTGTTTTTTGTTGTAACATTGATGATTGGGACTGCATTTCCTTGATGTTAGTTATTTAATATTGATGTTTAATATTTAACTATTACATTGTATTTCTTGTTTCTGATAGGAAATGCAGTTGGAGTTTTACGAAGTTGGGGCCTATCTTTTCACATATATAGTGTCCAACTTTCAAAGAAAAAATTTAAATCTGAAAGAAAAGAGTGTTGGTGCATTCCACACATATATCCTCACGTCTCCTGATCACAAGTAATATTCTCTATGCCCCCATTTTTAAATATATCATTGTTGTCCTAACTTCTATGATCTCGTATTGGAAATTTAAATTATCTCCTATTATAAACTTCTCTATACATCCATAAATATGTTATTATGTTGTATTGGATCAATGGTAGATTTCGAATTTCAACATAATGTGTGTGGAAGGTCCATATAAGCCCAGGGTATATTGATGCAATCATTTTTATGGAAAGGAAGGTATGTTCCCTTTATATCAAGCATCCCTTGTTTTTAGGTTTTCATTTTGATTAAAGTCCAATTTTCATCATATTCTAGTGCTAGGTTTCTTTTAATGAGGCATTTTAAGAAACCTTGTGAAGTTTGAACAATTAATGATGAGGTCTTCTTAGAGTGATTATGTTTTCCATTTCTTCATTGTAGGTTCAATTGAAAGCAAAGAAGAGGATTTACAATATGAATGACGTTTTGCATGAAGGTAATATTCCTTGATACTCTTTGTATTTGATCCATAGTTTGGTGTCAAAGGATATTCCCTTTTCCACATATGCAATGACAGGAAGAAATGATAGAAAGGTTCTTAGCAATCTCATTTACTACATTGGTAGTTGGTGCCATATTTGATTCAACTTGTTCTTCCATAGCTATAGGTGAGCTTGATTGTTGTATTTGAACATATTTACTTGTTGGTTCTTCTGCTTTCTCCACTTTATTGATTTTAACTTCCTCCACTTCACTCTCATATACTACAGTGATGATTGTAACATCTACACTTCTATTACCCTTTCAAAAGTTGTTATGTCTAAGAACTTATGCAGTGCTCCAGAAGCTATAGTTAGGTCTGCTTCTGATGCATTGTGCTATGTGTGATGGGCTATGAGATTCTTCCATATGCAGTTCTAGTATCTAACTTGTTTTATATTTACCATTGGTATTTCCACCTATAGTATCAGTAAATAATTCTCTGTAATATATTTCGTTTTTGATGACATCAAATAACTTTGAGAAAATTGCAGTTTATGGTTCTAACCTATAAACTTATATTTTGTGTATTGAATATTTTATTTTTTTGTGTTTGATCATCATTTGACACTTATATTGATATATACCTGTATCCATATGAATGAAACATATGTCATCAAAGGAGTTTTCTACACCTAACACCAGCTTCATTATTGAGACTCTCAAAACATTTTCAATTTTGCTTCTTCTATTGGCCCAATTCATAAGAATCTTGGAATCTCCAAAGACTTTCAGATGATTTTGTTATGTTTCTTTTGCTCTCTTCATCAAATCCAGAGGGCATAAACTCATCTTCGTTGTTGGTTGACATGTCCTGCCTTTGATTTTGGCATGTCCAGTGTTGGATAATTGTAGCAACATGTCCTACATGTCCTATTTCCTAGAATCACATGACTTGGATTAAAATCTTATCAATTGACCTTTTTTTCACAATCCACTAATTTTATAAATTGATAATTTAATTTCATATATGAAAACAAAAATTTTGGACGACATCTTGGCAAAAAAATTACATCAGTTAAATGTTTGAGGGCTACTGTCTGTTGTAACATAAATTATTTTTTCTACAAAATGAAACTATCTCTGTAAGGATTTTCTTTCCAATACTAGGATATTTTACTAAGTCAAAGTTTAGACAAAAAGTAATATTCCCCCACTCCATGCTTAATGCTTGATGTGGTCAAGTCCAAAAGCATTGCGATTACATTAGAAAACATTAGAGCCACACACTTGGTTGGGTGGTAAATTTTTCACATAAAAACCATGTCTTTAGTGAATAACAACTTGCATAAAGTTTGTCTCATGGGATGAACTACACAAGTTCAATTTGTCATTTCTGATATCATTCCACTTTCCAAAATTAGGTTTCCATGCTGGGCCAACTCCAGGGTATATTAGTTATGCAAACACTTGAATCGTCACATAAATATCTCTACAAACAAGATATGCTCAATGGATCTAGATTCTAGAAGCATTATTTCCCCATCATCGCAAATATGCACATGAAAATCCACAAGAAAACTATCAATAACCAACCATTTTCATTGATGGATATCTCTCTGTTTGGACTGATGCTTTTCTAATCTCAATGGGGTGACCCTAGGGTTGTATTCTGTTTATCAAACTAACAAATTGTGGAGAGTCCAATTTGATTAGGACAAAAAAAAATTCCCTTGATATGCCCATAAGCAATCAACGGAAAGGATAAATTTTATTTTAAATTTGAACTTGGTTGAAACTTTAGATTAGAATTATGAGAAAATTATAATAGTAAATGAAAGAAGTAAATGAAGAGAGGTGCACTTTAAGTGAATAAAAAATCAAAGTAAGTACATCAAAGCTAACCAAACATTGCAATATAGCTAACAACTATCCAACGAAGAGATTCAAAGAGCTGAAGAGAAGGAAAAGTCGAACTAGATCAATATGTTTCTCATGAGATTAAATAACATCATAATTGCACTAAGAGTAGTGAGGTGCTCTACATCTAAGTATGGAGGATATTTTATCATGTAACGTAATATAATGTATGTGACAACAATATTTTTTTTAAATAAATCTATTCGGCAGCATGTGTCAACTATATTTTCAATTTTACACGAAAACTAAAAAAAAAAAATTCAAGAAAGATCCATCTTAAACCTTGATCTATCAAGCACAAAAAGGGATCAAAATTCTAGAGGTGTAAATTTTTTATCTTAAATTTTACACATCAAGAAAATAATTTACACCTCAATAAATTGGATCCCTCTCGGTGTTGATAGATATGGGTTTAATACAAAACTATGTTGGTGGCAACATGTGAAGGGTTGTAGTAGCTCTAGTAGTATGCAGTGGTGGAAGTAGATCTTGGGAACCTGGAGGTGGAAGGATGATGAGATGTCTAAATATTGTAACATGCTCTAGGATAACACTGTCTAACCCCTTCAACTCATCTTAACCCTGTATATGTAGAATCCGCCACTAGTAAGGGAGTCAATTCTGTAATGTCCCAAATTTTACATTGGGTCACAATGGCCAAATCACATTTTCCATATTCATGAAAGTTGTCAAATGATGCTAAAAGTCAAATAATTGCCAAGGTGGAAAATCACTAGTTTCCTAGATTGGGGGTGGAAGCTTTGAAATTTGGAATAAGGCGGATAATAAATGATGTTTAAACATTAGAAGAGGACAACTATTTAATAATGTAGCTTATTAAATAAATAAAAGAGAAAAATGAAATAGCTATGGAGAATGGAGACACATGGAGACTATGGGGCCCACTCAAGCTAGAATTCCTATGTTAAATGGCATCCTCCTCTTGTAATTTCGAATCTATGGGAAGCCTAATGTTTTGGGATGTATTATGAGGTTAATATAATTGTACATATAATTCATAGGTATAATTTGGGATGAATTGTAACTTACATGGGACAGGAAGATCCGAATGGGAGTTTCATGGACACCTGGCTAGATTCCCCTTACATTTATGACATCTATGACAACAATGATTGAGATTCTATGACCGTTATGACACAAGTCAGATATGAATACTGAAATACTAACATACTAACATCTCAGGACTGAATAGAGCATCTTAGAGTCCGAAATTGGGAGTTGGAGAAGGCCAAGAGGCTCCTACTCAAATTTGGGAGAAGATGGAAGGTGAAGAGAGAGGCCACATGGCATAGCATGAGAAGCCACACCAATTTGACTTGGATTTGGTTTATGGATAGATTTGAAACCTTAGAATAGCAAATTTTTTTATAAAATACAGGGATAATCCATGAGAAGAATCTTTTCCTCATTTGTGAAATTGTCATTTGTGAATTGTGAGAGCTAGTGGATGACTAGTTTTCTTGCTTAAGCCAATTTCGAGAGTGAAAGATTTCGATCCTAGTTAGTGTTAAAAAGGCCACTCATATATTTCATGGAGCTTTAATGGAGTCTTATTTGTGGTTGTAAGCTACATGAAGGAATTTGTATTCTTCTATTGCAGCACTCTCTCTCAACTATTTCCAGTTTTCATACCATATTCATGCCAATGGAGGGATTGCGCTTTAGGTGAGATATTGATCTCTTTGGGGATGATTATAATGAAAATTATATTATGTGATAATTTATATGCTCTATATTTCATGTTCATAATAATCTCAGGTCGAAATACCCAAAATAATTCATGTAAAAATGTTGAACAATGAAGAAATAGTGTCATTTCCCCACTATCTTGTTGTGAACCATTGTAATGATGATGATTTCGAATTGAGAGAGCCTTTAATTGTCCATTTCTGATTGTAATCAGTTAAATATTATATTTTATTCATTCTCAGAAAGTTTCAAGTCGAAATTCCAAATATTTGTATGTCAAAATGACTTTTAATGAGTAAACAATGACCACTTCCACTCCATTTTGATATATGCTATGGTAATGCTTATTATTTCGAATGGAGGAATGTATATCTGATAAATGTATGATGTATGGAATATAATTAATGTGTATTTCAATTCTAATGTTTATTTATTAATAATTTGAAGCCATTTTACTCATTTTTATTGCATTGAGAGAAGATTTGGTGCATTTTCCCCAAGGGTAGAAATTGTGAGTTGGGAGTTGTTTTGGAAAGAGTCATAACAGCCTATATAAACTGAAACATGATGAATATGAGACTTGGAAAAGGTTTCTTACACATACCCATCCTCTATTCATAAATTCAAGTGACTTTGGGATCATTTTTGAAGCCATTTCCGGCAATTACCCAGGGGAATTGGAGCCCCAATTTGCTAGTAAAGACTCCTACTTTGAATAGAACATTAAAAAAGTTTACAGAAGTAATTTGGAGGTCAAAAAACATAATTTAGCATTATATTTAATTTATATTATCATTCATGTACCTTCATAGAAAATTTGGAAGCATTTGGGTCAATTTGGAGGTCTAGACATCAAAACTAGTCAAGACCAAATTTGTGAAAAAATTGGAAAATTGGGCATTTTAATAAAATTCCAAAAAGGGGACATTACAGTGGTATCAAAGCATGATATTGGAACATTATTTTGTCTGATATTTATTAGGACAATAATTCAGGGACCACAATTATATATTGAAACCCAAAAGTGCTTTTGTTGAAGAGGAAAAAAAAGTAGGAGAAGAAGACAATTTTTTGGAAACTATGACTAGGCATGAAAAGAGAACCTAATATGATGGTGAGGAAATAATAAAAAGTATGGAAACTATATTTGAAGACATGACAAATAATATTGTGAAAGGATTTGAATTTTTGGCTATCCAAAGTTGGGAAAAATGTATTGATTTTAAGAAAACCAAGGGGAAAAATGCATCAGTTTGCTTGAAGGAGCAAAAAGAGGAGACCCATGAACCACCTAGTTTTGAAATAGGTGGAGTAGAAGAAGTAGTACATGAATATGATCGAAATTAACTCCCAAGTGACTCTAAAAAATATGAAGAGACATCACATGAGTATGAAGCAGTTTTTATTGAAAATACTGAAGATAATTTTGAGACACATGCTACCTTGGAAATGAAACAAAGAGCATATACTGATGGATGCTTGAACTATGAAGGAGTACCTACTGATGGGTGCTCACAAATCTATGTTGGTGACATAGAGATTAGATTTCAAAATGTTTCTGCAAGCCAAAATTCCATTAAACATGAAAATGAAGACCTTGTAGCAGTTGAAGAAGAAACAAGATCAACTTCCCCATCACCACTTGAGCTTCATGAAGTTGGTCCAAGCAGGAAGGAAGAAGATGAGGAGGTTCATTTGCAAGACCATCATTTTCTTGAAGGTTCCTTAAATATGAATGAAAATAATATCCAAGATTCCCTTAGCATACTCCATGACACTCAAGCTTTGGTATCAAATTCTTGTTGGAGAGCTACTTCCTTGGAGGATCCATCCTTCCTTGAATACATGGAGAAGATACAAAGAGCAATGTGCAACATCAAAGGTAATTTCATGTCTTTGCTTTTTGATAGAAAAAATTTCATTGAGCTTATTGAATGGTTACATGAATCCTACTTGAAGAATAATGATGTTATTGATAAGCTCACAACTCAAAATGAGCAACTTCTTGAAAAGTTGCAAGACACTTGTTTTTCCTCCGATATTTTATATTTTCATAAGGTAGATTGCTTGGAGGATTGTCATGACATGATGGATCATGAGAAACATGAAAATTTTCAGGTTCTTGATGTGCTTTAGGATTATAGTGATTAGATCCAATCACTATAAATGGTGGAAGAGGAACTTGAGTTGCCTCTTGAAAATGGTTACACGATTTTTGAAGAAGTGAATAATTCCATCACCTTGGAACCAACCCATGAGGAAATTTTTGCATTTTCTACGGAGGTTAATAATCCTACCCCTATGGATACTTCACATTATGACAATTTTTCACTTACTGGTCATTTGGGTGAGTTGGTTCTTTCTCCTACATCCTACACTTCTAAATTTTGCAGCAGTCATCCTAATGAAGTATGGGTGAAAGGTTTATTTTTTATGGTGCCACATGAAGAGCATGGAAATTCTATTTCTCCTTTTGATTATGGAATTATTATAGAACCATATTATTTACATTTGTAGCAGCATCAATGTTTACATTATGATTATACACATCTACATGGGTGCACCTATGATGTTCATTTGAGTCACTTGAAGACTCATGGTTTTTCTTGCTCAACACTTGGTTCATTTGATGTTGGAGGAACTTCATCCAACATTTGGGTGAAGAGGGATATGATTGAGGAACACTATTATTGGTAGAAACATCCTCTGTTATTTCATTATGATATACATATTCATGGGTGTATTGATGATACTTCTTTGATACACTTAAAGTCTCCGTGTTTTATTTGCTCCTTATTTGGTTCATATTTTGGTGGAGGTTCTTCATTCACTTCTTGGATGAAAGAAAAAATGGCTGATTATTATTTTGATGCATATTACATTCTTTGGGAGCAGCATTATAGGACATGGGATCCTCACCTATGTCATTGGAGCAGATTTGATTGGTCACTTGAAGCATGTATGAACTTGGCAAATGGTAGTCTACTCACTGGGAGGTATAAGCACTTTCATGAATTCTTGGTGAGGCACCTCCTTGATGTACATTATTATTATGTTTTTATATACTTTGATGATACATATTATGCACTCATGTTGTTTGAAAGAATGCATACAAGAAAATGGGATCCAATAATTCTCTTTCCAAATGGTATGGGTTGGAGAGCACTCTTAATTCTTGGAGTGCAATGCAAGCAATGGGACCCTGGGATAGTTTTTAGTCCCATTGATTTCAAATTCTTTTGGAAACAAGCATTATGGGAGACAGATTCCCCATTTAATAAGGTTATTTTAATCAGAGTAGTGCGGTAGCAAGCATGGTGGTTCCTCTCTAAAATCTTCATGAAATATCAAAGACTCAAGGTGGGCAGCTCAATGGCAACTTTAAAGAATCATACAGAAAGTAGGTTCTCCAACAACCATGTTTGAAATTGCTTGAGGACAAGCAATCTTGGAAAGGGAGGATTTGTAATGTCCCAAATTTTACATTGGGTCACAAGGCAAAATCACATTTTCCATATTCATGAAAGTTGTCAAAGGGATGCTAAAAGTCAAATAATTGCCAAGGTGGAAAATCACTACTTTCCTAGCTTGGGGGTGGAATATTTGAGATTTGAATAAGGCGAATAATAAATGATGTTTAAACATTAGAAGAGGACAAATATTTAATAATGTATCTTATTAAATAAATACAAGAGGAAAATGAAATGGCTATGGAGAATGGAGACACATGGAGACTATGGGGCCCACTCAAGCTAGAATTCCTATGTTAAATGGCATCCTCCTCTTGTAATTTCGAATCTATGGAAGCCTAATGTTTTGGGATGGATTATGAGGTTAATATAATTGTACATATAATTCATAGGTCAAATTTGGGACGAATTGTAACTTACATGGAGAGGAATATCCAAATGGGAGTTTCATGGACACTTGGCTAGATTCCCCTTACATTTATGACATCTATGACAACAATGATTGAGATTCTATGACAATTATGACACAAGTCAGATATGAAGGATGACATAATGACATCTCGGGACTAAATAGAGCATATTAGAGGTCGAATTTGGGAGTGGGAGAAGATGGAAGGTGAAGAGAGAGGCCACATGGCATAGCATGAGAAGCCACACCAATTCGACTTGGCTTTTGTTGATGCAATTGTAACTTAGGAATTTATTCACTTGTATATCTTATGTATTGTACCCCGATGTTTATTATGGGAAGTGTTTGTAATGTAATTGAGTCATGTCATGCCCCGATTTTCCGATCGGGAGTTTCTATAATGTGAACAAGACATGTCAAGTCATTGTGGGTAACCCTCCTATTGATCAAGGGGTAAATTCCCTGCAGTTGTGGGGCCCTAGGGTTATTATAATATCCTAGAGAAGTCAACTCTATGTGACTTATTATAATTCAGGGAAATAGTTCCCACCATTGTGTTAATGATAACCCTCCTTGTTGGTCGAAGGGGAAAAATCCCCACAAGTTGTGGGGCACTAGGGTTATTAGACTCTCCTAGAGATGTCGACTCTAGTAAGTAATTTTTAAGTGAGGCCGACATGTTGGAGTGGAAATTAAGTGAATGAAAGAATATAAATAGAGAGTGAGCCTCTCTATTTATCACACACACACTCACTCACTAGGGCACATGAGTGAGAGAGAAGAAGATGGGATCAGAGAGAGATACTACTGCTATCGGGAGATCATCTTTATGTTTTTGGGTTTTACTTTTGGTGGTGATTCTATCTCTAAGGAAGTTGTGGGGTTTTCTCCTTTATGGTTTCCCTGAGGAAAATTCTTTGTGTCTCTTGTCTCTTGTGTTTATTGCTGTGCACATTATTCTCTCAAATAAGATCCTAAGATCATAATGCTAGCTTGAATGATAAAAATCTAACATGGAATCATAGCTAACCTGAGAAGAAGACATTGTGCAGCTGCAGAAGCTAAGGATTCTTAATTTTTGGTTCTTTCTCCACAATCCATAAGAAAAAGTATGCTAGTATGACTCTCCATTGAAGGGCGCATCTTTCTGTGGAAGCGAAATTCAATTCCGTACATTTTCAGTTTTTGGTGCGTTAAATTAGGGATTCTTACAGAAGAGGAATTTTTGAGTGAGCCCGGCATAGGATTTATCTCCTCATAAAAATCAAAGTTTGGAGACCTGGGTCAAGATTTATGGTTGGGTGAAACTCTGGGAAAGTCAAACCCTAGTTTGACTCCGAGTCGGAAAAACCCTAAAATACTAAAAATGATAAGTTTTGGTACATTCGCTATATCTCAGGATTGGAGAAGGATCATGTGCTAAAACTTTTATAGACAGAAGATAAAATCCTGATTTACAGTGTATCCAAACTTCAGCCTCATATTCACTATATTATAGGAGATATGATCCCTCCAAGTTAGGGTTCCAGCCTCTCCCAGGATTCATCCCCAAACAGGACACCTGGGGATAATTGCTATATCTACGGCTACGAAGGTCCAAATTAAATTTCTAAAGATGTTCCAGAAGGGAACGGACTGTAATTTATGCGGTCCAAGTTTTAGTCCCAGAAGATAAAATAGTGACATGGCATTTTGTACAACTTCTCTATGCTGAATAGTCCTAAAACAGGTCACCTTGGGAAAATGATCATAAGTCCCAATTAGTGAAACCAATTCTGATGAAACCTATGGTGTTGGAACAGGGACAAGTGAGGCTACCTCAATGCAAATTTTTAGACACAAATGAGTAGTAATTTTGGATATACCGCATAAATAGTATCAGGAATTTATGCATAAGAAATTGGAAAACTAGGGCTTCCTGTTCTAGGAGCTTCTCTCCACTGTTTTCAGAAAAAAGACTACATTGGACAGCTCACCTTGAAGAGATCTATCTGTTGATGTATTTGTAACTTTGGAATGTATTCATCTATGTATCTTATGTATTGTAACCCGATGTTTATTCTGGGATGTATCTATGATGTAATTGAGTCATGTTGTCATGCCCTGATGTCCCGATCGGGAGGATCAATAATGTAAACAAGTCATGTCAATTCATGGTGGGTAACCCTCCGATTGTCTAAGGGTTAACGTCCCTGCAGTTCTGGGGCACTAGGGTTATTAGACTCTCCTAGTAGAGGTCAGCCCTAGTAGGGTTTTAGTCATGTCAGGATTAGTATAAATAGAGAGATGGGCTCTCTATTTAACACACAACTCATACACACTCAAGTGTAGCACATAGTTGAGGAAGAAGAAGACACTGGGGCTAGATAAGAAGAAGATTACTATTGTCAGGAGATCACTTACTATTTTGGGCTTTTACCATTTTGGTGTTGATTCTATCTTTAAGGAAGTTGCAGGGTTTTCTCCATTTATGGTTTCCCTGAGGAAAAACACTGTGTTCATTGTCTCTTGTGTTTGATTGTTGTACTTGTTATTCCATCAGTTAAATATCCTAATAATGCTAGCTTAATGTTGAAAAAATAACATGGTATCAGAGCTAACCTGAGAACAAGACATTATGTAGCTGCGGGAACTAGGGCTTCCTATTTTGTGGATCTTCCTCCATATATTTTGAACAAAAGTAAGGTGGAATAACTCTCCTCCTTAGGGCACATCTTTCTATCGAAGCAGAATCCAATTCTGAGGTTTTTTCAGTTTTTGACCCAACACTACTGCCGAAAATTAGGGCTTCTCACAGAAGAGGAATTTTTCAATGAGCCTAGGCCTGGATTGATCTCCTCCCCAAAATCAAAGTTACGGATAAATTTCAAGGAATTTGGGTGGACAGATCTCTGGAAAATCAAAACCCTAATTTGCTCCTGATCCAGTGCTGCGAGATTTAAGCTCCAAATCCAAATTTGATATCTTGAACCAGTAAGATCTAAATCTCTTGTATTTCCATTTAAGGTTCTCAGTTAATATGTCTCATCATACCAAGCTTGATGAAAAGCTTGAGGGAGCTAATAACTTCCGAGCCTGGAAGTATAGGATCTCCCTGGTCTTAGAAGAAAATGAGTTGGACTCCTACATCCATGAGAAGGTTCCAGTTCTAGAGGGAGATGAGGCAAAGGACTTACACAAGAAGAAGATGGTTATGGAAAAAAGGATCATTGCTGATTCTATCAAGGATCACCTTATCCCACAGGTGTCCTCTCTCAGGACACCTAAAGCTATATTTGATGCACTAACCAAATTGTTTGAAGGGAAGAACATAAACCGGAAGATGACTGAGGAATCAACTAAAGAATGTGAAGATTCAGAATTCAAATAGCATCCAATCTTACTTCACAAGGGTTTCTCAGATCAAGGAACAATTAGAAGCTGTAGATGAAGAAGTGGAGAATGCAGAGATTGTGATGACAACACTGAATGGCCTTCCTAGGTCATGGGATTCATTCATTTAAGGAATCTGTGCTAGAAAGAAATTAGTCAAATTCAGCAGACTATGGGAAGAATGTTCTCAAGAAGAAGCATGGATAGCAGCTCAAGAAGAGAAGATGGGAAGTGAATATCAAGCTCTCACAATTCACTCCAAGAAAGGAAGAAGAAAACCTCATCACTTCAAAGGTAAGAATCCTCATAATAGAGATAACAGTAGAAAGGACCTATCTAGATTAAGATGTTATACATGTGATGAAATAGGACACTTTGCAAAAGACTGTCCTAAGAACAAGTTCAACTCTCATAAAAGGAAGGGGAACAAAAGAAGACATCATGCTCATGCTGCAGAGGATGATGAACCTTCCAAGAAAAGAACCAGATATGAAAGTGAAGATTCTTCTAGCGAGGATGAATATGTTTTGATCTCCGCTCTCACAGGTAATATTACTCATGGAAGTGATGATTGGCTTATAGACAGTGGGGCTTCCAAACATATGACTGGATTAAAGGAATCCTTTGTGAGACTATCAGAACATGAATCACCTCACAAGGTGAAACTAGGAGATGACTACCAATATCCAATAAAAGGTAGTGGGGAATCTTCCTATAAGCTAGAATTTGGAAAGTCTCTAACAATAAAAGAAGTATTGTTTGTGCCGGGACTCAAGAAGAACCTCCTCTCTATATCAGCATTAGATGCGAAAGGAATGCGGGTTGCATTCATAGATGGTCAAGTCATCATGTGGCCAAGAGGAAATACCATCAATGATGCAGTGGTGATTGGAGAACAAGAAGGAGGATTGTACAAATTAAAGGGCCATCCAGAACTAGCCTTGGTCCATGACATAGTAGAGCCAAGTGAACTTTGGCATAGAAGGCTTGCACATGTGCATTACAGAGCACTACCTATTACAAGCAAAGTTGTTGAAGGTCTTCCAGTATTCCAAGAAAAACATGATGGGGTCTGCAAAGGATGTGCGAAAGGAAAGAATACAAAGAAGACATTTCCAAGTAGTGAAAGCAAATCAAAAGGAATCTTGGAAATCATCCACTCCAATGTATGCGGTCCTATGTCATCAAAATAACTAAGCGGGTACGCATATTATGTTTCTTTTATTGATGACTTTTCTAGGAAGACATGGGTTTACTTCATGAAGAACAAAGATGAAGTATTCAGCAAGTTCAAGGAATTCAAAGCCTTGATCGAGAACCACACTAAAAAGAATATCAAGGCTTTTCAATCAGACAATGGCAGAGAATTCACTTCAAATGAATTCAAAGAGCTATGCAAAGAATCAGGGATTAAGAGGGAGTTGTCCACACCTTATAATCCTTAACAGAATGGGATTGCAGAGAGGAAGAATAGAACTATCATGGAAGCTGCAAGAGCAATGCTTCATGATCAAGATCTTCCTATGTATCTTTGGGCAGAAGCTGCCAGAACAACAGTGTATGTACAGAACTGTACTCCACATAAAGTACTTGAGAACAAGACTCCTGAAGAAGTCTTCTCCAGCAAGAAACCAGAAGTCATCCATCTCAGAATATTCGGCTGTCCAGTGTACATACACATTCCAAAAGAAAAGAGAACACAATTAGATCCTTCAGGAAAGAAGCGTATATTTGTGGGATACTCTGAAAGCTCGAATGATTACAGAATATATTTCCCAGGATACAAGAATATTGACATCGGCAAGGATGTGACATTTGATGAAGATACAGCTTACAACAAATCCAGAAAGAGACCTGCTGAAGAACCTGAAGAAGTAGAAGCACCCAAAATTCATGACAAAACCATGAATGAAGAAACTCAAGAAGAAGATCGAGATTTCGAAGAACCACAAAGACCTGTAGATCCACCTCTGGAGAAGAATCCTCATAAGAGGAAACATGCCTGGGTACAAGAAATTATCCAAGGTGCACAGAGATATGGGGCTCTAGAAGAGAATCACAAAGAAAGAAAGAGGACCAGATCCTGCTCTGGGTATGTAGCTTTACTATGTGATTTCATTGATAAAGAACCTTCCAGATATGAAGAAGCGGTAGAACAGAAAGAATGGAAGGATGTTATGATCGAAGAGTATCAATTGATCATGAAGAGTGATGTTTGGGATATTGTCCCAAGACCAGAAGGGAATTTAGTTGTAACTTCCAAATGCATCTACAAGATCAAACATGCTGTAGATGGTAGCATTGAAAAATATAAGGCAAAATTTGTGGCTCAAGGTTTCTCTCAGAAAGAAGGAATAGATTATGAAGAAACCTTTGCACCTATAGCCAGATACACTTCAATCAGATCAGTACTTGCTCTAGCTACAGTGATGAAAAGGAAGATACACCAGATAGATGTCAAGACTACCTTCTTCAATGGTGCAGTAGAAGAGGAAGTGTATGTAGAACAGCCACTCGGTTTTGATACACATAACAGGGAGTCTCATGTGTGCAGATTGAAGAAATCCCTATACAGTTTGAAACAGGCACCTAGGACCTGGTACAGCAGAATTGGCAGCTTTCTATCCAGTTTAGGCTTTACCAAGAGTAAGGCAGATTCCAACCTTTACTACAAGGTTGAAGATGGAAACCCAGTGATGCTTCTATTATATGTAGATGATCTATTTGTAACAGGTACGGATGGGTTGATTGTTGATACGAAGAAAAAGCTTGCTGCTGAGTTCGAAATGAAGGACTTTGGGATGATGCATTACTTTCTAGGTATGGAGGTGTGGCAGAGTGCAGATGGAATATTCCTTGGACAAGGGAAATATGCAATAGAGATCTTGAAGAGGTTTGGGATGATGGATTGCAAGACTATGGCCACACCTATGGAATCGAACCCGAAGCTATTGAGCGATGCTTCATTAGAGTCGATTGATGCTATGATGTATCTTCAGATGATTGGGTCCTTGATGTACCTGACAAACACTAGACTAGATATTTTCTTTGTTGTGAACACCTTGAGCCAGTTCCTAACAGATCCGAGACATGTTCACTTCACTGCTGCAAAGCATATCCTGAGGTACTTAAAGGGTACAGTTGATTATGGGCTCAAGTATGATGCAAATCAAAAAATTAACCTGGAGGGTTATGTTGATTCAGATTAGGAAGGAAGTGCCATCGAGAGGAAGAGCACTTCAGGGTGTTGCTTCAGTATGGGATCAGGTGTGATCTCTTGGTTTAACAGGAAGCAATCCTGTGTGGAACTGAGTATAGCTGAAGCAGAGTATGTCACAACTTGTTCAACTAGTTGTGAGGCAGTATGGCTACGGAAGCTACTGTCTGATTTATTTGATTTCCAGTTGGATGCTACTTGTATACATTGTGACAACTAAAGTTGCGTAAAGTTGTCAGAGAATCCAGTGTTCCATGGCAATTCGAAGCATATCGAGATCAAGTATCACTATATCAGGGATATAATGCAGAGGGGAGCAATGAAGCTCTAGTATGTTGCGACGGAGGAACAGATAGCTGATGTCTTGACAAAGCCATTGGCTAGGGTGAAGTTTGAGTACTTCAGGGAGAAGCTTGGTGTTCTCCGGATCGAGATTTCCTCCAAGGGAAAATGATGAGTCCCATAGCCATTTTGACATGGTGAGAGGATTGGTTACTTCCATGGTTAGATGTAAGGGTTGAGCCATTCTGTCATGGTGAAAGGATTGGTTCCTTCCATGTCAGATATGATTGCTAAGATCCATAGCCATTTTGACGAGTAGGTCAGATGTAAGGGCTGAGCCATTCTGTCATGGTGAGAGGATTGGTTCCTTCCATGTCAGATATGAGTGTTGAGATCCATAGCCATTCTGATGAGTAGGTCAGATGTAAGGGCTGAGCCATTTTGTCATGGTGAGAGGATTAGTTCCTTCCATGTCAGATGTGAGTGCTGGCCATTATGTCAAGTAGGACAAATGTAAGGGCAACTACCATTCTGGGAATGGAGGCACCTGGTCAGTTACTAGGAAAACTTAGTCTAGGACTGAGAAGTCGTTCTAATGTGATAGAGGGATGTGTTCCCACTTGATCAGATGTAAGGTCTAAACCATTCTATCATGGCTAAAGGATTAAGTTCCTCCCATGTCATATGTGAGTGTTGGCCATTCCAATGAGCAGGTCAGATGTAAGGGCAATTGCCACTCTTGAGGAGAATGGAGGCACCTGGTCAGTTACTAGGTAGCTCAGTCAAGTACTGGGGGCCATTCTGATATGAATGTAGGATTGGTTCCTACAAGATCAGATATGAGTGCAAGCCCTTCCATCATTATGAGCATGATGTGTTCCCGCCTGGATGGATGTAAGTGCAGAGCCTTTTCATCATTGTGAGCAGGATGTGTTCCCGCCTGGATGAATGTAATTGCAGAAATCTTTCATCATTGTGAGCAGGATGTGTTCTAGCCTGGATGAGAGTTTTTCATCATTATGAGCAGGATGTGGTTCTGGCCTGGGTGGAAGAACATAGATCTTCCATCATTGTGAACAGGATGTGGTTTCGGCCTGGATGAAAGTGCGAAAATCTTCCATCATTATGAGCAAGATGTGGTTCCGGCCTGGATGGAAGTGCAGAACTCTTCCATCATTGTGAGCAGGATGTGGTTTCGGCCTGGGTGGAAGAACAAAGATCTTCCATCATTGTGGTAGAATGTGGTTCCAGCCTAGATGGATGTGAGTACTGTGCCTTTCTGACGAGTAGGTCAGATATAAGTGTTGAAGAAGAACTACATGGAGGCTAGGCCTACAACCAGCATGAAAAAGGGCTAGCTCTATAGAACTTCCTGTGACGAGAAGAATCATGAGATAACACCCGTGATGATCCAGATCCAGTGATGATCCAGATCCAGTGATGATGATCCAGATCCAATGATGATGTCCAATGATGATCCAGATCCAGTGATGATGTTCCATGATGATCCAAATCGAGTGATGATCCAGATCCAAAGATGAAGATGACTTGAAGACTAAGAAAACTTGAAGATGCAGATAACGAGATGATCCAGTTCATACAGAGAAGAAGACCAGTGCTGAAAATTTTGTCAAAAGAATACCTTCCTAGTTAAGAGCGAGTGTTAATGTATTTGTAACTTCGGAATGTATTCATCTATGTATCTTATGTATTGTAACCCGATGTTTATTTCGAGATGTACCTATAATGTAATTGAGTCATGTTGTCATGCCCCAATGTTCCGATCGGGAGGATCAATAATGTAAATAAGTCATGTCAAGTCATTGTGGGTAACCCTCCGATTGTCTAAGGGTTAAAGTCCCCGCAGTTCCGGGGCACTAGGGTTATTAGACTCTCCTAGTAGAGGTCAGCCCTAGTAGGGTTTTAGTCATGTCGGGATTAGTATAAATAGAGAGTTGGGCTCTCTATTTAACACACAACTCATACACACTCAAGTGTAGCGCATAGTTGAGGAAGAAGAAGATACTGGGGCTAGATAAGAAGAATATTACTTCTGTCGGGAGATCACTTACTTTTTTGGGCTTTTACGATTTTGATGTTGATTCTATCTCTGAGGAAGTTGCGGGGTTTTCTCCATTTATGGTTTCCCTGAGGAAAAACATTGTGTTCATTGTCTCTTGTGTTTGATTGTTGTACTTGTTATTCTCTCAGTTAAAGATCCTAATAATGCTAGCTTAATGTTGAAAAACTAACACTATCTTACTATCCAATCAAATCTGAAAGATTCCAAGTTTTGAAAATTAGGGTTTCTCTGACAAACCCTATATCACCCAGCTTAGGAACTAGGACAGACACCTCAAATTGGTAAGATCTAATCTTTTTCTATTTTAATTTGAGGTTCTCATTTCAAAGTGATCTATCACATCATCTTGATGATAAGCTTGATGAATTTGACAAATTCCAAGCATGGAAGTATAGGATCTCATTAGTTATTGAAGGAAATGAATTGGACGCCTACATAAGTAGAGAGGTTCCAGTTCCAAAGGGAGATGAGGCTAAAGCCTTACTCAAGAAGAACTTGGTCGAGGCCAATAAGATCATTACTGATTCAATAGAGGATCACCTTATACCACAAGTGCCTTCCCTAAAGAAACCGAAAGAGATGTTTGATTCCTTGACCAAGCTATTTGAATGGAAGAACATAAATTGGAATATGAATTTGAGAAAATAGTTGAAGAATGTGAAGATCCAGAATGTAGAGACCATACAGTCATACTTTACGAGGGTCTCTCAAATCAAAGAACAACTTATAGCAGTAGAAAAAGAAGTGGAGAATGCAGAAGTGGTGATAGCCACCTTCAATGGCCTCCCAGGATCATGGGATTCATTCATTCAAGGAATGTGTACCAGAAGGAAGTGATTACTTTCAGAAGACTCTGGGAAGAGCAAACACAAGAAGAAGCTCGACTCATAATAAGAGAAAAGGAGATGGGAGCAACTGAAGATCAAGCTCTCACCATCCAAAGAAGATCCCTCAAGCGATGAGGAATATGAAGAATTGAACTCTTGAAGAACCTCTTAACCATATTAGCATTTGGATAATAAACGATGCTATAATGAATGAAGAATATGATGAAGCTGAAGGCTCAAGAAAGAGTCTACCCATGAAACAAATAAAGATAAGTATTCAATTGTCATTTCATGATATTGTTTTGTTATGCATTTGTTTATATTTAGTTGATGTATTATGCATGATAGAATGTTTGCATTAATGACAGTATACTACTAATATGCATGTGATGGGTAAGTAGCTCATGGTGCTATACAAACTCTCCATTTCTACTTATCTAGAATGAAACCTCTTTGCTGACATATTGGATTAGTGCACAATCTCAATGTTGTCCTGGTAGAGATGGAAGGCATCTAGAAACGTTTCCGTGAAATATGGATGAATGTTGTATTGGCTAAAATAGTTGCATGATCATATATTTATGCATAAGAATTTTCCATTATGAATATTCCTTATGAAATGTTTCTAACCATACAAATGCATTTGAATTATAGGAAAGATCGCATACATAATCGCCTACAAGCAAAGAAGGATGAGTCTTGTTCCGAAGAACAAGTGACGACAGTTCAAGATGAAGAATAATATGACGAATGCACCGACATCATTGGATGTAGTATTGATACATGAAGGAAGGTTCGTAGTTCCATCATGAAGTAGATGCAAACATCATGGGATACAAGGAAATATTCTTAGCACGAGGATTCTCATGAAAAGAAGGCATAGACTACAAAGAGACATTTGCAGCTAGTGGGAGTTGAGACACATGATAGGAAGAATCATGTGTGCAAATGAAAGAAGGCCTTGTATGAGCTTAGAAGACACCCATGAGATAACACATACATGATGAGCTTGATGAAGATCTTAACCTTTTCTATAAGGTTGAATATGAAAGCCTATAGAGGATGACAAGTTCACAGATGGGTGCGATAAGAAATTTTGAAAAGGTTCAAAATAGAGGATCTTGGTATCCAGTGACCCTAGATGGATACATAGAATATTAGTAGCAAAGGAAGCTACTTGTCACTCCAGTACAGAATGTTTCAGTGCATAGAGTACGAAAGACAGAGGGAGTATGATGCTTCACTTCAGAGGGAGTGACTATAGAATATCCTGAGGTTCGACATGGTACGAAAGGAAGGAAAGCTTACTAGTAACTCTAGGCTTTACTGAGAGTAAAGAGGATTCCAAACTTTTCCTCAAGGTTGAAGGAAGAAGACCAGTGATGCTCCTGTTATATGTCGATGACTTGTTCATGACAGAAGTTGCAAGAAGGAGCTTTGCTGCTTAGTTCGATATGAAGGACTTGGATATGATGCACTACTTTCTAAGCATGGAGGTGTGGCAGAATCTCACTGGGACAAGGGAAATATGCAATATATATCTTGAAGAGGTTCAGGATGATGGAATGTAAGGCCATGACCACACCTATGGCATCGAACCTGAAGCTACTAAGTGCTGCTTCATCATAGTCAGTTGATGCCACGATGTAGTGTCAGATGATTGGGTCCTTGATGTACCTGACAAATACAAGACCAGATATTTTCTTTGATCTGAACACATTAAGACATGTTCACCTGATGGTTGCAAAACATGCAGTGAGGTGCCTGAAGGGCACAGTTGACTATGGGTTCAAGTATGAGGGGAATGAGAACATTAACTTGGAGGGTTATGTTGATTCGGATTGGGCAAGCAGTGCCATCAATAGGAAGAGCACTTCAGGGTGTTGCTTCAGTATGGGATCAGGTGTGATATCTTGGTTTAGCAGGAAGCAATCCTGTGTGGCACTAAGTATAGCTGAAGCAGAGTATGTCTCAGCTTGTTCAGCTAGTTGCGAGGCAGTATGGCTAAGGAAGCTACTGTATGATTTATTTGATCTGCAGTTAGATGCTACTTGTATATATTGTGACAACTAGAGTTGTGTGAAGTCGGAGAACCCGGTGTTCCATGACAAGTCGAAGCATATCGAGATCAAGTATCACTATATCAGGGATATGGTGCAAACAGGAGCAGTGAAGCTCCAGTATGTTGCGACGGATGAACAAATAGCTGATGTGTTGACAAATCCATTGGCCAGAGTGAAGTTTGAGTACTTCAGGGAGAAGCTTGGTGTCCTCCAGATCGAGGTTCCCTCCAAGGGGAAGTGATGAGTCTGTGAGCCATTTTGACATGGTGAGAGGATTGGTTCCTTCCATGGTCAGATGTAAGGGCTGAGCCATTCTGTCATGGTGAGAGGATTGGTTTCTTCCATGTCAGATATGAGTGTTGAGCCATTCTAATGTGACTGTAGGACTGGTTCCTACATGATTAGATATAAGCACTGATTTCCATTCTCTAAATGGAGGTACCTGGTCAGTTACCAGGAATACTCAGTCTGGGACTGAGGGCCATTCTGATATGACTGTGGGATGTAGTCTCACATGATCATATATAAGTGCAAGGCCATTTTGATGTGACTGTAGGATTGGTTCCTACATGATCAGATATAAGCGCTAAATACCATTCTCTGAATGGAGGTACCTAGTCAGTTACCAGGAATACTCAGTCTGGGACTGATGGCCATTCTAATATGACTGTGGGATGTAGTCTCACATGATCAAATATAAGTGCAGGGCTATTCTGATGAGATTGAGGGATGTGTTACCACTTGATCAGATATAAGGGCTGATGTTGTTCTCTGGGAGAATGGAGGCACCTGGTCAGTTACCAGGAACCCTCAGTCTAGGACTGAGAGCCATTCTGACATGGGGGCAGGTTGGGCCCTCCCATGGTCAAATGTAAGGGCTGGTCCATTCTGACATGGGGGTAGGCTCGGCACTCCCATGGTCAAATGTAAGGGCTATTTCCCTTCTCTCGAGGAATGAAGGCACCCGGTCAGTTACCATGAACCCTTAGTCTGGGACTGAGATCCATTCTTACATGGGGGCAGGATGGGCCTTCCCATGGTCAGATGTAAGGGCTGGGCCATTCTGACATGGGGGAAGGCTGGCCCCTCCCATGGTCAGATGTAAGGGCTAGGCCATTCTGACATGATGGTGGATGTGAGTGCAAGGCATGCCTTTCTAGAGAGATGAGGTCAGATGTAAGTGCTAGGCAGGCCATTCTGACTTAGGGTCAGATATAAGCGTTGAAGAATACCTACATGGAGGCTAGGCCTACAACCAACATGAAAAAGGGTTGGCTCTGTAGAACTTCCTGGGACGAGAAGAATCAAGAGATAGCACCATTGATGATAACCCATTGATGATATAGATCTAGTGATGATGATCCAGCAATGATGATCCAAATCCAGTGATGATCCAGATCTAGTGATGATGATCCAGCAGTGATGATCCAGATCCAGTGATGATCCAGATCCAGTGATGTTGATCCAGTCATGATGATCTAGATCGAGTGATGATCCAGATCAAGATGAAGATGACTTGAATATGAATAAGACTTGAAGATGACGAGGAATTGATGATGATCCAGATGATACAGAGAAGAAGACTTATGTTGATAAATTGTGTCGAGAGAATACCTTCCTAGTTAAGAGGGAGTGTTGATGTAATTGTAACTTTGGAATGTATTCACTTGTATATCTTATGTATTGTACCCCGATGTTTATTCTGGGAAGTGTTTGTAATGTAATTGAGTCATGTGATGCCCTGATGTTCCAATTGGGAGTTTCTATAATGTGAACAAGTCATGTCAAGTCATTGTGGGTAACCCTCCTATTGATCAAGGGTTAAAGTCCCCATAGTTGTGGGGCCCTAGGGTTATTAGACTATCCTAGAGAAGTCAACCCTAGGTGATTTATTATAAGTCAGGGCAATAGTCCCCACCATTTTTTTAAGGATAACCCTCCTTGTTGGTCGGAGGGGCAAAGTCCCCACAAGTTGTGGGGCTCTAGGGTTATTAGACTCTCCTAGAGATGTCGGCTCTAGTAAGTAATTGTTAATTGAGGATGACATGTTGGAGTGAACATCAAGTGAACGAAAGAATATAAATAGAGAGTGAGCCTCTCTATTTATCACACACACACTCACTCACTGGGGTGCATGAGTGAGAAAGAAGAAGTTGGGATCAGAGAGAGAGACTACTACTGTCGGGAGATCATATTTATGTTTTCAGGTTTTAATTTTGGTGATGATTCTATCTCTGAGGAATTTGTGAGGTTTTCTCCTTTATGGTTTCCCCGAGGAAAATTCTTTGTGTCTCTTGTCTCTTGTGTTTATTGTTGTGCATGTTATTCTCTCAGATAAGATCCTAAGATCATAATGCTAGCTTGAATGATAAAAATATAACAACTTTGGTTTATGGATGGATTTGGAACCTTAGAATACCAAAAATGTTTATAAAATACATGGATCAGCGATGAGAATAAGCTTTTTCTCATTTGTGAAATTGTCATTTGTAAATTGTGAGAGCTAGTGGATGACTAGTTTTCTTGCTTAAGCCAATTTCGAGGGTGAAAGATTCCCATCCTAGTTGGTGTTGGAAAGGCCACTCAGGTATTTCATGGATATTTAATGGAGTCTTATTTTCAGGTGTAAGCTATAGGAAAGAATGTGGATTCTTCTATTGCAGGGCTCTCTCTAAACTATTTCCAGTTTTCATACCATATTCATGCCAATGGAGGGATTGCGCTTTGGGTGAGATATTGGTCTCTTTGGGGAAGATGATAATTCCAATTATATTATGTGCTGATGTATATGCTCTGTATTTCATGTTCAGAAGACTCTCAGGTCGAAACACCCAAAATAATTCATGTAAAAATGTTGAACAATGAAGAAATAGTGTCATTTCCCCACTATCTTGTTTTGAACCATTGTAATGCTAATGATTTCGAATTGGGAGAGCCTTTCATTGTCCATTTATAATTGTAATCAGTTAAATATTATCTGTTCTTCATTATCATAAAGTTTCAAGTCGAAATTCTAAAAATTTGTATGTCAAAATGACTTTTAATGAGCAAACAATGACCATTTCCACTCCATTTTGATATATGCTATGGTAATGCTTATTATTTTGAATGGAGGAATGTATATATGATAAATGTATGATGTATGGACTGTAATTAATGTGTATTTCAAGTCTCATATTCAGTACTTAAGCATTTGAAGCCATTTTACTCATTTTTATTGCATTGGGAGAAGATTTGGTGCATTTTCCCCAAGGGTCGAAATTGTGACTTGGGAGTTGTTTTGGAAAGAGTGATAACAGCCTATATAAAATAAACCATGATGCATAGGAGACTTTTAAAATGTCCCTTACACATACCCATCCTCTATTCAGAAATTCAAGTGACTTTGGGATCATTTTTGAATCCATTTTCGGCAATTACCCAGGTGGAATTGGAGCCCCAATTTGCTAGTAAAGACTCCTACTTTGAACAAAACAATAAACAAGTTTACAAAAGTAATTTAGAGGTAAAAAAACATACATTAGCATTATATTTAAGTTATATTATCATTCATGTACCTTCAGAGAAAATTTGGAAGCATTTGGGTCAATTTGGAGGTCTAGACATCAAAACTAGTCAAGAGCCAAATTTGTGAAAAAATTGGAAAATTGGGCATTTTAATAAAATTCCAAAAAGGGGACATTACAAATTCGTCCCAACTATCAGTGGAGGAAACCAAGAAAAAACATGCTAATTGTCCGCATGGTTGCAAAATTGTATCAAGTTGTTGTTTTGTTGAGATTTCTAGAGACAAGGGAAAGATGTTGTTTGTTGAGCTTTCAATTGGCATGAAGGTTGTTACTTACTCTAGGAAACCTCTCCAATAATTATTAGCTTGAAATCACAACAGAGAAGCTATTTTTGGCTGGAAAATTCTTTGACTCTCTCCAAAGCAAATCAGCCTTATTATAGTCTCATGATCCTTTCCCCAAATAACACAAAAATTATACTAGCGTTAAATCCATGTCTTAGCTAGCTTAAATATGAAGTTTGATGATAAAACTGCTTTCCTTGAGGGTCAAATTGTTAATTTTCCAGAACTCAAATTTGATTTTCGTTCGAGTAACTTTTACGGGTCCAGTGGTGAAAGACCAGAAGAGGGATTAATATGTGAGAACTTCCTAAAATTTTAAGTTGTCCCAATTTTATTGATATTGTTAAAGAATTTTTAAGTCCTAAGAGGACCACCCTAATCTTGACATAAATTGGCAATTCTAGGCTAATTGAGAACCTGTTAGTGCTTCCCATCTTCAATTCTAGGCTCATTTTGATAGAAACTTAGTTTTTATCAAAGATGGGAAGCACTAACAGGTTCTATTTTAAAATAGTATATTGAAGACATCATCTTGGTTCTAGAAGGCATTGTTATCGTTTTTTTTTTTCTATCAAGGATATCGCAAAGTCCTTATTATGAAATTGATTGGGTCTTGCAATTTTTTGAATTATTTTATGTGACATTTTGTCTTTTTCCATTTAGATTTGACTGTTGTTGAAATTAGTTGATTTTACTCACATTAGCAATCATACCATTATGAATTGTACCAGATTCTAGAGACACCTTCCAAATAATTTTCAGGTTATGTTGTAAAGTGAGTTTGAAAATTATATCTGGTAAAACTCATATACATTATTGAGATATGAATATTACATATAGAATGATTTATTTGGGTTTTATGTGCATTTAAGACAATACTCATAGATCTTATATCCCTGCAAAACATATATGGTTTTGATGTGCCTTTGGAACATTAAAAATAATGACTTTTTAGAATTTTCATTAAGAGCCCCATTGAAGAAACAATATGTTCAACATTAAAAGTAGCAATGTTTGGTTTTATACTTGTCGTTAAACATTAGTTTGAACCAAACAAAGTTATGGGATGAAAATAGTATTAAACTCAGGATTTCTCCAAAAGTTGAGATTTATGAGCACAAAGCATTGTTGAACATTCTTAAAGAATAAAATCTTGTCTAGGTGTAGAAGTGCATCCCTATTATTGGCTATTTGTATTATATAGTATAGACACCTTCCAGACCATTTTAATGCTAGGTTGTAAAGTGAATTTTAAAATATCATCTGGTGAAACTCATAGATCTTATGGAGCTATGCAGAATACATATAAGATCCATTCTTTGAGTTGAGATGCTTTCACACAGCTCAATCTATATAAGTTCACCTTTCCTTGACATTTTGTAAATCATAGGTCTATGTTGGAGGAGCTAGTCGGTGAGCTGACTAGTCGAACAACAGACTGATTAGGAGATTAGGTCGGCTACATAACGTCGTGTTGGTTGACCGAACCGACAAGTAGTTATATGTAACTGTTTGTAAATCATATATATTAGGCTCTTGAGCCAGTTGAGAACTTGATTCAATTCTGTGTATGTATGGACCCTCATGATATAATATAATATGTTGTCCTGTATCTATGTTCTTGTCTCTTATGTCTATTATGTCTATGTAATTCAATGTGTACTATTGGTAACCCTATTTGATCTATGAGATTACAACATTGGTTCCATTTCTGGTAGCACATATATGAGATGACCATAAGCAGATGATATCAGAACAGGAGATTAAGAAATGGTGGGAGTGTAAGATGGCAAATTATTTGCAGAATTATGCGAGGAGAAACAGATTAACCACTACTCAGGCAAAGGAGAAATTATTCACTGAAACTCATGAGAAGTTCGTAGAATCGGTACCCCAGCTTTTGAAAAAACTTCTGGATGAAAAAGCCGGAAGAAACTAAGGACCAAGAGCTGCTATAGAAACTGATTCGAGGGGGACGAACAAACCTGTCGGAGTGGGTTTAAAATATCACAGATGAATTTTGCGAGGAGAAAGCCATAGAAGAAAGAACTTCGGTAGAAACCATTCAACAAAAATTCTATACAGACCTTACCGAGCAGTTCTTGTGCTCCCTACCGACCCTACTATTCAAATTCCTGATAGAAAAAGGAGTGGGTCATATTGTAGAACCTCGTCCATCACTACACTAACCGCCACCAAATTCTAACTGGGTGGAGAAACAAAAAAAGTGGGAAAGAATCATTGCCGAAAGGGAGTGGGAATATTTCCTAGGCAAGTAAACAGAACTATCCGAGCTTTCTAAAGCATCGGGTAGGCTATGGGGGGTAGCTGGTCGTAAGTCGACGTAAAGTGAAGAGGATTCTAGTCGACTAAAAGGAGATACCATCACCAACAATGAAAAGTCAACCTAAAAAGGAAATCAAATGAACGGTGATACACAAAGGTACGACGGATTTATAGAAAGTAGAGAGAGAGAAGAGGCTAAAAATAAGGGAAGAAATAAGAGAATGGGCTGTAGCACTGCAAAGAGCAATGAATAATAGGGTGACAGACCAAGAAAGAAATCTGCTAGAATCGGGTCATGACCGATAGGAAGAAGGCGTGGATGAAGAAGCATCACCCATGGAAGAAGACTTATGGATAGAGCAGCATGAAGCTCTCCAAATATAAGTTCCCTAGGAGATAAGACCTTTGTCTCCAACGAATCTAAGTACTAGGATACAAGCCATTGTCGAAGAAGACCTAATACTAAGAGCTTGTGAGTTTGGTATATGGAGCTGACTAGACGATGAGGTAAATGATGATAATCATCTAGTGATCCGTTGACCAGAGGAAGGAAATTGGGTAAGACTTCAGGCATACCCTTCCAACTAAAGTATCCACTTACTTTACCTGACACATGAAGGAGAACCCCCCCTGCCAAACACAGATTTGGAGAATACAGAACAATCGAACTTGCAAACAAATTAGTGTAGTTGGACATTGATAGGAGAAGTCGACCCAAACCAATTGCTTGTCAGAGAAGAAACGACAAACAAAATGACCGACGGGAATGAAATTTCCATCGACAACAGCTCTGCATAACGAGACAAACAAAACATCCCACTACCCCCACCACCGCCACCTCCAGAAGGAGACAGTGACAGTGATTCCAACATGGGTCATGGATCAGCACATATCCCTCTATATGAGGGTGATGAAGATCCTCGATGACATTGGTTCATCTGTGAGTCAATATGGGAGGCAAATCAGGTTACAGTTGAAGATCGACAAATGGCAAAGTTAGTCAGTTCCTTTAGGAAAAGAGCACTAACGTGGTACATGACCTATATTGAGAGAACTCCCCAAGCATCGAAAGCAGAAATTAAAGCGTAATTCTTGTCTTTCTTTAAAACTCCAAACACAAAACATTTGGCAGCCAAAAATTTGAAAATAACATCTCAAAAGCCAGTAGAGTATATCTGAGAGTAAGACAAACGATGGAAAGACTCCTCAGCCAATTGGATTACGTAATTGATGAACACCTATTAATTCAGTGGTTTCTTGCAGGTCTATCACAGAAAATTCAATGGCACATAAGCTTGGAGACGTTTAAAACATATGAAGATGTGCTTACCAAATCTCTGCAAGTGGAGATGGACGAAGATTTCCCAGCATATCCCACAAATACTAGACTGGAAGAACAGCTAGAAATCATGCAGAAATCATTGAAAGAGCTGAACCTCAAGAATCAGGATGTCTAGTGCAAAAAATTCTCAACAGCCGGACACACTAAAGATAACTATCAATAAGACATAAGTCTATAGGATGTTTGATTTGTTCAGACAAAGTGCTTCTGTGACATCTGCCAAGAACATGGAGAACACACAATGAAATATTGCCCGTATAAAATGAAAAATGGCAAAGCATCTTGGTGTGCAATCTGTGAAGTAAAAAGTCACACAATGGCCGACTTCCACTTAAACTTAAAGAATAAAAAAAACTACCAAGCAGTCTACCAAACAAACGCAGTTGTGGAGAACAACGATAACAACCAGCGAAACAATGATCAAAACGAACCGAATAATCAAAGATATGAAGGCTGTTGATATGAGCACCAGTTCGATAACCATCATGGAGGATATGGAGGTCGAGTTCGATTCTCTAGGAATCGTGACAATCGACCACATCGTCCCATCCAATGTTTTACATGTTATAAAGAAGGTCATCGATATGCAAAATGCCCATACAAGGACATAACCGATTTAAAATTGTGTACTAGCTGTGGAGTCGACGATCACTCATTAGAGGATTGTCCTACTATGCTTGATAAAATCAATAAAAATAAAAATGTTAATGTCTTGTTGTGTGTTCAAAAACATGATGTAATCAACACGAAGAACCTGCATATAGTAACCCGACAAGGGACAAAAATTGGGAGTGATAATCCACGTATAAGTAAAATAAAATAAAAGAACGATTATCCTAACCCAGCTACACAAAAAAAATTGTATAATGACGCAATGAATATATTTAAATAATTTGCTAGATAAGAAGAAGCTGATGATAGTCGATAAAGCATAGTTAAAGAATTAATACGTTTAGTACAAGATGATAAAGCGACATCTAAATTCATTGAATTATTGTATAATATGAAACACAACAATAATATAGAAAAACAAACAAAAAACATATGCAGTCTAAACCAAAAGGACAAAAGTGATGCCGACCCACTTGTCGACCTAGAAATTGAAGGATACCATGTTCGAGAAGTTGTACTTGACTTCGGCTCACAAGTAAACATTATGAATTGTGACATTTGGGAACAATTGGGTAGACCTCGACTATATGAGTCAGGAATATACCTCAAATTAGCCAACCAAGGTCTAATCGAACCTATCAGAGTTTGGAGAAATTTCGATATGACAATAAAAGGATTATCGACCAAAGTCAACTTTGAAATTATTGACCCTAAGGAAGGATCCAGTTCCTTCCCAGCTTTAGTACGTCGACCTTGGGGAAGAAAAATGAAAGCATCGATATCTTTAGACAAATAAATGATAAAACTAAAGGGGAATGGATAGAAAGTCATAGTACCTATCCATCCATCCCAAGGAGAACCTTGGATAGAACCTATTGATGACGAATTCGACATCCAACAATTATATCAAATAAAAAATAATGAAGACCACACAGAACCCAATGTCTATGGCAAACTTCACTTAGGAAATAAAGATTCAGTAGGATATAACTCGGATGCGGAATTATATGATTGGGAAGTTGAAAACCACAAGATAGAAGCAAGATGTTTCTAGACCATTGAAACAGTACAGAAGAAACCAATCCAACAATGTTTCTTAGTTTCCATGGTCCCAAAAATATTCAAAAAAAAAATCAGGGAATACCCTACCTTAAAACCAACAAATGTAAGTATCAAACAAATCCCAAGATACAAAGAAAGAGAATCACCAGTTATGCATATAGAACAAGTATCTAAAAAAATTTGTGAACATGGCCGACTACAAAGCCTAGTAGAAACCTTCACATGACAAGCTGTTAGATGGTGGGATACCCATCAATCAAGATTGCATACATGGACAACAGCTTCGACTTACTATGTAGAAATATTTGGAGGAAAAAGGCAAACCAAACAATCCCAAATACCTATGTTTATCCAAGGGCGGGACCCAGAAGAACACATAAGAACATGCGAAAGAGAGTGGAAAATAATTGAATATAAAGACGAACGTACATGGCCACACCTGTTTCCATCGACGCTATCCGACTTACCAAATAAATGGTACAAAATGGAAGAAGCACGAGGTGAAACATTTCAATGGCACAAGCTTAGAGAGAACTTCATCAAAGACTTCAGCTTTATACCACAAAACAAAAAGTTAGTCGAAACTGCAAAACAAATCAAAGTGTTTATAGAACCGACCGGGAACAACACCCTAACACAAAATTATGACCGACCGACAATAACATGTAATAACATACAAACCAAGACAATACCATAGTCAACAAGAATACAAATGGAAAATGAAAATCCAAAAGGGGAAAGCTTTCGATGGAAATCATACCATTCATAAACAACAAAACCAATTCGCACAGTACTTTAAGTCGAGACAGCTGATAAAGAAGAGACCGACCAAATGACTGCAGAAAACTTTCTTGCTACATTTTCACAGTTTAAAGCAGGGATCCGACTGATCAATGAAACCAAAGCACCAGAATGGTTAGATGCCAAAGAGAAAACTAAACAATTTGACATATCAAATGATGATCGACCAAAAATGAAAAAAATTGGTGATTACTGAAGTGAAGAACAAACAACCGAAATAGTAAACTTACTAAAATAATTCCAAGATGTATTTTCTAGAGACTACAAAGATATCAAAGGTCTAGTCCATGAAATGGGTGAAATGAATATCAACAGTAAACCTGATGCCCGACCTGTAAAGAAGAGGCCATATAAATTAGCTCATAAATACAAAGAGATAGTCAAGAAAGAGATTGATAATATGATTGCAGCAGGAATTATTTACCCTATTGACCAATCAGAATGGGCAAGTCCAATGGTTATACAGTCGAAGAAACACGACCCGACAAAGCTACGGATCTGTGTTGATTTCAGAGAATTAAACAAAGTCACCTTAATAGACCCATTCCCAACAACCTATGTAGATGAAATCCTAAATGAAGTCGTAGGACATGAATGCTACTCGTTTACAGATGGATTCTCAGGTTACAACCAAGTACCAATAGCCAAAGAAGACCAGAAAAAGACAACATTCATATGTGAATTTGGCTCATTTTCCTACATGATTATGTCGTTTGGTCTAAAAAATGCACCTGCAATATTTTCGAGAATAGTGGTCAAAAAATTTCAAGAATATATCTACAAAACAATGGCAGTATATTTCGATGATTGGACAATATACTCTATGTTGAAAGATCACTGCAAATGGCTAAGGCTCATGTTGGAACGATGCCGACAAATCAAGCTATCTCTCAACATAAGGAAATGTATATTCCTAACTCCTATAGGGATATTATTAGGACACATTGTATGCAAAGAAGGCATCAAGGTCGACTTTGTAAAAATAAAAATTATCCTCGACTTAAAACCACCAGTGAACCCAAAACAAGTCAGGGTACTACTTGGTCATACAGGATATTACCAGAAATTTATGAGATACTACTAAGATATGACCTATCCATTGGAAGAACTATTAAGAGAAAATCACGAGTTCGACTAGACATATGAATGTAACATATCATTTGAAACACTAAAAAGGAAGCTAGTAGAGGCACCCATTCTAAGGCTCCCGAATTGGTAGATCAAATTTCACGTACACATCGACGCATGAGGCTTAGAAATAGGAGCTATCCTAACACAACTAGGGGACGATGGAATGGACTACTCCATAGTTTACAGCAGTAGAAAACTAAATAAGGCGGAAAGAAACTATTCGACAATAGAGAGAGAAGCATTAGGAATAGTTTTTGCACTACATAAGTATTGACATTACCTACTAGCCAACCCTTTCATCTTTTATATCGACCACCAAGAATTAAAATACCTTGTAATTAAACCCTTACACCATGGGAGAATTTGTCAATGGTTACTACTATTCCAAGAATTCGAATTTGAAGTCGTTGTTAGACCAGGAAAATTAAATATCGAACTCGACCACTTATCGCGAATCGACAAAGGAGAGTAGCCAACAAGAGTTGAAAATGACCTACCAGATCCACACTTATTTCGAATAGAAGCAGTCCCAGCAGAATTAGAGGAAATAACTCAATTCTTAGAAAATGGTCAAGCACTCGAGGGCATGAGAACGAAAAAGAAACAAATCTTAGCTATGAAAGTTGCACCATATAGCCTCATAAATGGATTTTTATATAAAATGGGCCTGGACAACATCCTCAGAAGATGCATATTAGAACACGAAAGAGATAATATCATGTATGAAGCACACTATGGACCGGCGGGAGGACATTTTCAAGCAGACACAACTGCCAAGAAAATCCAACAGTCAGGGCTATGGTGGCCGACACTATACAAATATTGTAAAAATTTTGTTAGCTAATGCGACAGATGTCAACAATTGGGTCGACCTTTGCCTAGTAGAGAAATGCCCTTGATATCAGTAAACCCAAGTTTGACATTTGAAATTTGGTCCATCGACTTCAAAGGACCATTCCCGATACCAACGAAAAGAACATGTACAAGGTACATAATAAGCGTAGTAGAATATGTAACCAAGTGGGCAGAAGCGAAACTAGTCGACACATGTTCCGGTGAGATAGCTGCTAAATTTATCTACAAAAAATATAATTACTAGATTTGGATGCCCAATCATTAGGGGAATTTTGAGGTCTAAAATGGGCCTCTTAAGAAATATAATAAAATATTATGAATTGAGCATTTTGTGGGGAGGGTATATTTACAACTCATCTCTTACACTATAACCAATGCAACTATGGTTAAGTTAAATTGAAAAGATGTCTAAATAAAAAACCAATAAAAAAATCATCTTTGATACGACTAAAAGTAAAGTACTTTTGAGTACATAAATTACTTTTGAATATAATATGATGAATGTACTTATAAAGTAATGTAGTCATAAAATAAAATATATTAATTTTGAAATTTGAAACCCAAGTTACTTTTTCCATATTCAAAATATGTTTTTAAACCATGTATTTATAATTTTGAATTTTAAACATAAAGTTAAATTTAAATGAATAAATTGTCATTTTCTTTTATATATATATATATATATATATATATATTCAAAATAAAAATTAATTTAAAAATATAAATATAAAACTATAGATAAATAAAAAAACGTTTTTTAAATTTATTTTTCATCTTTTTAATACATCTTCAAAAACATCTATAAACTCATTTTTAATAGTTTCTTATGATATATATTATATATATCACATATCGTTTTTAATGTAATAATTAATAACATTATTAAATAAAAAAAATTTAAAAGTGTTAATATTGGGATGAATGAATAGTACATAAATTTGTATCACGAAAAAGTTGAGTTAATATTAAGCAAATGAGATTATATGTAATAAACATTATTATTATAAGTAATAAAAATTTTAATAATATAATATCTTATTATGATATAATAGTTCATTCAAATTGTTACATTAAGGTTTTATCTATGTATTTGGTTTTGTAACTTGATTGTACGTGTCTAATTTATGTTGGTATAGATGCAGGTGTTTCAAAGGTTAAAATTTGATAGTAAAATATGAACCTTGAATAATACCTAAATTTAAAAAAAATGGTATTAATATTAAAATTCAACCTTATATATAGTAATCTATTATAATATAATATTTTATTTTTATAAAATAAATAAATATATTTGTATATTTAAATAATAATTATAATAGATTATTTTATACGGCAAGCATTTAAAAAACAAAAACTATTAATCATCAAATTGTTTTTATTATAAGATCAAATTGTTTTTATTATAAGATGTTAAGTGATTTTGATTTTAAATAAAGATTTGACATATATATTTTAAATATTGAAAAAGTAATTATATAATTTTAGTTTTGAATAGACAATTTACTTTTTGGTATTTGTAACTTATTTTATATTGAAATATAAAAAAATAATTACATTTGAATTAAACATTTAGTTTTTTTTGTATTTGTAATTTATTTTATATTGAAATATAAAGAGAATTTTTCTTTCTAGGTACTTTAGTACATTTATATTATATTAAAAATAATCTATAAGTTCTATTTTCATAATAAGTACTTTACTTACAACATTGATATAGTTAACTATGGGTTTTCACTCATCATTTACAATTTGAAAAATAAGCATCATTAACTCAACCAATGCCACCTCAACTATTATAGATGGTGTCATCCTCTAAAATGTGATTGGTTCTTTTAAAGTTGATTTTGATAGTATATTTTTTGTTTTGAGGCCCATTTTTGACCTCCAAATTCCCCTAATGAACCCTAATCAGTGACCAAAGTTCACACTTTATTAACAAAACCATCAAAGCACTAACAGACCAGTTCAAAATTGACCACCGACGTAGTACAGCTTATCACCCTCAATCGAATGGAGAAATAGAGGCATTCAACAAAACATTGACAAGGGGTCTAACAAAAATCTGCAATACCGACAAAGATGATTGGGACTAAAAGATACTTGCAGTACTATGGGCTTACAAAATAGCATACAAACGTTCGACCGACCAAACACTGTTCCGACTAGTCTATTGCCAAGAAGCAGTTGTTCCACTACATTTTCGACTGCAAACACCTATCATAGCAGATATTTTACATGTCGATGTTGAAGAAGGTAGGAAGGACTGACTGATGCAATTAATCAAGCTAAAGGAACACCTAATGATCGCTCTACAACATCAAGAAATCCAAAAACAGCAGCAGAAGGCTTGGCATGATCGAAATATCAAAAACAAAAATCTGTCGGTAGGGGACCTCGCCTTACTATACAACAGTCGAGTAAAAGTAAAACCCAAAAAGTTACACACAGAATGGATGGGACCTTACATTGTCGAAGAGATTTCTGCCAATGGATCAGTCCGACTAAGGACGTTACAAGGCATAATATTTCAGAAACTTGTTAATGGTGCCCGACTAAAATGGTACAAAAATTAAAACAAGTTCAAAAAAAAAAGAAAAAAGAAACATACAAAAACGACCAACCATCTGAATGCATAGCCCATGAAAACAAACAATAAAGTAACTATCTCAAACAGTACAAATTTTGAGTACCTCCCCTGTTTCTTCGGGACGAAGAAATATTTTGTTCCTGGGGGAGATGTTGGAGGAGCTAGTCAGTGAGCCAACTAGTCTAACAACCGACTGATTAGGAGATTAGGTCGGCTACATAAGGTCATGTCGATTGACCGAACCGACAGGTAGTTATATGTAACTGTTTGTAAATCATAAATATTAGGCTATTGAGCCAGTTAAGAACTTGGTTCAGTTATGTGTATGTATGGACCCTCATGATATAATATAATTTGTTGTTCTATATCTATGTTCTTGTTTGTTGTGTCTGTTATGTCTATATAATTCAATGTGTATTATTGGTAACCATCTGTGATCTGTAATATTACAACAGTCTACTAGATTTCCTTAGGGTTTCCTTTTGTATAGTTTCTCCTATGATCACTACTTTCTGCAAAAAAATAATAGATCAAGCTGAACAATTCATCTTAACTCATAGCTTCCTGTGATGTACATTTGAGAAAATGGCAAGCATAGGTAGCCAATCAATGTACTTATGACATTTTGTACCATAGTTGCTCATTCATTGAATAAATATTGAATGAAATGTCTTTAGTCATAACTTATTCTTATATATATTTGAGATAATGGCTAGTATAGGAAACCAATAAATGTACTTATGAAATTTTTGTACCATAGACTCATTTATTAATTAAATGCTTGTCCTTAATACCATTGGCCATGGATGATAAAAACCTTTTCCCCCCTGATTTTGAATCATTTGCGATGTGAGAAGTGATGACTATAACTGTCTGAGGAGAAAAGGAAAGGGTTTAAGGTTCAATTATTTTTTCTTGTTATTTGAGAACATAAACCATTTAATATCAATATGTTGGATGTTGATTTTGATTGCAATTATATCTTAACGTGTGATTGAAAATGGCATATTCTTTTGTTAGACTGTTTATCTTTTAATTTTTTTTTTTTGAAATTAATCAAAGGCATTATTGAGATGGATCTATTTGAATTTCATTGTTATGCATTATATTTTTTTGTTATCAAGATGTTGAGATATCATTATAGAATCCTACTTCATTATGAATTCCGCTAAAAGTATATTGTTGTTCTCATGGGTATTTACTACAGATAGTGGGAGTAGAGTGTTTTCACTTGCATGGTTTTATGTTACCATTCATCTCCTCTTTGCATGGTTTTATATATTTATATAGTATTTTATAGTAGCCTTTTTTTCAGGTGGCACATCATCCATTTTGGATCTTCTCCTTATACAATGATGATAAAGATATATGGAACACACATGATAATATACCTTGAAAGAGAAAAGATTAAAGTCCTTGGTCTTGTTGGTTCTGTAGGTAAAAGGGGTTGGCTCCCCACCTTTATGGTACACCTTGGTCTTGTGGGTATGGGGGTTGCCTTACCACTTTGTTGTGGCCCTTAGTTGACTTATGGTACTTTTGGTACTAGCACTCTTATTGTTTGTGGTACCATGACCTATTTGATATGATGACCTAACCTTATTGTTTTTATTGTTGTTATTTATGTGACCATTTTGACCTTTGGTAGCCATACAACCCACTTGTTCTTTTTTTAGAAATCGAGGTGACCCGACAACCAGAGGATTTTTTTGTAGAAATTGGGGGCAACTAGAGGAATTTGTTTGTAGAAATCGGGGGCGACGTGAGGATTTTGGGAGATTGAGGATTTGTTTCATAGATCTATTTAGGTGGAAAGGAATATTTTATTAATAATTAGTGGACGATTTTAATATTTTATAAAAAATGTTTTAATATACTAAATTCATCCAACAAAAAATTTAAACTCCTTTAAAATCGCCCATGGGCTATAATTCGCCCCTAAAATCATCTCTGTTGTTGTTATTTCTGTGACCATTTTGACCTTTGGTACCGTATATGCTAAGTCAACCTATTTTTATTTTATTGGTAACCATCCTAAAATTTGGGTTTGAAGAAAGACCCCTTCGAAGTCCTTTCAAGTTATAAAAACAAGTATTATCCTTCATTATGGATCCATCCAAGAAGATACATATCAGCTCTGATATTTCTGTTTGGCGTCAAGGAGTATGTTGCTAGGGTTTCACTGCTTCATCCCTGGGTTACCAGATCTGAATTTAAGGGTTGCTTTGTGCTCCCTTATTTGTCAAATCATGAGTTGTGTTGAGTTGTGACCTTATGCATATGACCCGTGGACTGTAAGGTGCCTCTCTTGCTGAGCTGTGACCTTATGCATCTAACCCGTGGAATGTGTGGTGTCTCTCCTGCTGCCATGTTGGGACGTGATTTTATGAAATTGAACCATGACTGTATTAGGTTGATCCAAGACCATTTTTCTACTGAAAATATAGGTCGTGTTCATTTCTGTGGGATACTCTTGGACTGTTAGCTTTGGCGTCATCCCTTTGGGGATGCTAAACCTTATTTGTGATTGTGTAAGGTCTATCCTAATGGATTGTGACTATGTATGATCTCTCCTAGATGGGCCATGGACTGTGATGACCTCCCTCATCCTTAAAGTGGACTGTGGTAACCTCTCCTAGATAGGTCGTGGCTAATTTGACCTTACCTTTCTTGACATGACTTGTTTGGTGTTAATTATGCTAGAGGGAGTTGTGATCTTTTAAGGTTGATTAGTTGTGTTTTGGGATAAATATCACTACTACAATCCTACTAGGGTCTTCACACATGGTGACTGAGATATATTTCTTTCTACTGTATGTATCTAACCTCAACCAACAACACTCTAACCTACTCTTTGTCAAGGTATTCCATTTGTTCCTTTGGTGCTTGTCCTTTCAGTGACAAGATTTGAACCTAAAAGTATCTGAGTATAATGCTGATCCAAACAATTCTAGACTAGCTTTATTATTGTTCTTTGTTAACTGGTTATTAAATTTACTAGTATTGCTATTATTGCTTTATTTCTTGTACATTGCTATCATTCTTTTCATTAGTTATAACATTGTTATTGTTTATGTTTTATACATGGTAATTGGTAAATCATCTCAAGGAACAACTTTAACACAGTGACAATTGGAGTGTTAAAGTTGCAAGAGATGAAATTATGTTTTGAATTTATTATAGCAGTATTGTTCTGGATCTAGTTATGTTTTAGGCATTAAAGTATTAAATTTTAGTTTGTTTAAGATGCAAAAAATGGTTAAATCTGAAGTGTAAATTTCTATAATCCAATATTCTCGCATGAAGAGGCTATACATTTTGTGTGATGACTCACATGGGTTAGATGTTGTGCTATGTTCTTGACAAGAATATGCAATATTGTTCAACCTGGCTTTTTTAGTTGGAAGACTGATTATAGTTTGAAGGAGAGAACAAAACAAAAGATTGAAGCAAGTTTAAGGTGCAAAAAATGGTTAAACCTAAGAGGCCAAGATCGATCATAATGTCTTATTCTATAAGTTAATTGGTTTGTCAAGATTTAGGTCCCCACATGTACAATGGACCATTAAGGGACGAGATAACAAGTGGAGTCCCCACTTGCCCTAAATCTAGTCAATATAGTTGTGTTTCACTGACACCTTCTAGTTGTGACTCTTGAGTCTACATGTTCTATTGTTTATGATGTGATTCATGTTATTTGACTAATGTTGTTGTTCCTCTATTTTTACAATATTTTATAAATGAGTGAAAGATTCACCAGTTTTTATAATTTTTTTATAATGCAATGAAATATTCGCCAAGATTTTACAATATGTTATAAATTAGTGAAAGAATCTCCAAGATTCTACAACATTATATAATAAAATTAAATATTCACCAAGATTTTACAACATTATATAATAAAAAGAAAGATTCGCCAAAATTTGTATATATACATATTATATTATTGATAAAATCGCCTCCAAATTTTCCTATATATCAAAGAGATTCGCCCATTTTTTTTACATATAAATCTAGAGGGGGTTCTTAAAATCATCCCTGGTCCATAATCACACAGTGATTGTCTTCCATGTAGATCCTATAACATTTTTGTAACAACTTCCCAATGCTCATCAAATTGTGTTTTAGAATCGTGACATAATATACATTAGGCATTAAAAAATTCTTCCCCTATTTGGTTAGAATACAAACGACGCCTTTGCTCAAAACAATGACTTGGATATTATTTCCAACTGTGACATCAGTTTGACATGATTTATCTAGATTGAAAATAAATTTAAATTTCCAATCATGTGATTACTGCAGCTTGAATCTAAATACCATATATCACATCGAAATTATTGGGAAACATTCCATTCAATTGTGGATGCACATGCCAAAAACATTGTGATGGTTGAAGTGTTAGTGTTGCTTGATTGGTTTTGACCTTGTTTTCTCTAGTCATGATGTTTCTTCCTGCATTCATACGCAAAATGCCCATATTTTTTGAAATAATAACATTGTATTTTTTATTTATCAGATCATTGGCCGCTTGTTTGACAAGAATTTTGATTTTGACCTCTACTAGCAACATTTGTAGGACTGTTGTTGCATCCTCCTCTAAAAGAATTTATTCCTCTGCCTCTAGAATTGATATCCCCTTCCTCTTCCATGGCCTATAGATGACTGTGGTGCAAATGCACCTTCCAATAATGTATTTGATCTATTTATTCTATGTTCGTGAATCATGAGAGAAGCTTGGAGCTCATACATGGTAAAATTGTTCAAATCTTTGTTTTCTTCCAAAATCACAACCAAAGATTCAAATTTTGGGGGAAGACTTCTAATAGCTTTTTCAGCAACCCTTTTGTCTTCTATGATTTCTCTATGGGATTTCATTTGATTTATTAAGCCAATAACTCGAGTATAAAATAATTCTACTAACTCTATATCTTTCATTAACATGGACTCAAAATCTCTTCTAAGAATGTGGAATTTAGCAACCTCTACCTTGCCCAAACCTTGATCAGCAATTTGCATAGTATCACATGCCTCCTTGGTTGTCTTTGCTACTGCTAGAGTATGCTTTCATGTATTGCTTGATGTATGTAAAACATGTCTTTTCCATCTTTCTTACTATGTTCTTTCAAAATATTCTTTTAGGATTGTGTGAGTTCATAGCCATTTTCAACTATTTCCCACACATGTTGACCTCTGAATAAAGCCTTCATGGTCATGGGCCAATATTCATAAATCTTGCCTTTAAAATTTGAGTTTGCAGATTTTACATTTGTGCACCAAAAATGGAAGCCATTTTATTATTTTTTCAACCTTCTTGTAAAACAGAGTTGATACTCTTCTTAAACCAAGCTTTAATAACCTAAATGTGATACCATATCAAGTAAAAACTACCCAATCAAAAACACTTAACTTGAATTGTGTAGTAAGTATTTGTTTTACTTAAGCTTCCACACATCCACTTTCACTTTTGAAACCCCACTTCCACACAAATTGCTTCAAATTACTTTCACTTTGACAAATTTACAACTTATTAAAGATTATTTATGGCTAAGTAAAGGACATGTTTCAGTGCTAAGTGGAATCAAAATTTAATGTGCAAAGTTAAATTGGTGTAAAGTTATTTTGTGGTAACAATCTTAAATTACATTACAAGATGAAATGTGGAATCAAAATTTAATGTGCAAAGTTAAATTGGTGTAAAGTTATTTTGTGGTAACAATCTTAAATTACATTACAAGATGAAATGTAGAAGATTCTCGATTTATTTATTAAAAAAGTAAATGTTTTAAAAACATTTACACAAGTAAATTTTGAGAAGGTCTGTGGCATGAATTTACATAACCAAATCAAACTTTATTTGGATACTTTACTTTTAGAGAGATTGGGATCTCAACAACTTCTAAATACATAGCTCTTGAACACTTTATGGTTGTTCTCTTAATGTGTTCTATTATCTCTCTTAGACTGTTTATTTCCATCTATTCTTCATCTACATATACACAAACTTAATTTTTCTTCTTTTAAAAGCTATCTAATTTACCTAACAACTTGACTTCTGAACTACTATGTAGCTTCTTACATATAGTGAGACCTGGACTCAATACTTTGACAAACAAACTAACAAAATTGTACTTTTACAAAGTCCGACTAAGCTCGATGATTCATATTTCCAACATATTCTTTTCAACTTAAATATAAACAAACAATTAAAATGAGTTATATTAGTCACTTTTTAAATAAATTTCCAACAAAATATTGTAATGGCTTGTATTTGATGGTAAGTTCACTTAATGTAGTGAGTTCTATTTATCACTTTTTAAATAAATTTCCATCAAAATATTGCTCATATTTGTTACTTTGGGATCTTAAATGTCCACTTTTTAACTTAAGTTCTTAAGTTATTTTTAACTTAAGTTCGAAACTTCTCAAAGTAATATAGTCTTTAACCTAAGTTCGAAATTTCTCAAATTAATATAGTCTTAAGTTCGAAACTACTTCGTGAATACCTGTGACACCTCTAAACGTAAATATAGTTGAAACTTCTTCTGGAGCATATTGTATCAATTAGGAGCGACAAGGTTGATGCCAAGTTCGTTGGATATGAAAATTAAAGGTCCTCCCATGGAGCAAGTGAGCATTCAATCTCTAGTTTTCAACACAATCAAAACACTTTAAACAAGTGAAATAGCAGCAAGGCTGCTTATACCTGCCTCTTAGAAATATTTATTGTAATATTGTATATAGTTTAAAGCTAAAAGTTGAATAAATTATGAAACATTCAAACTCGCAACAATGTATTACTTGTTGCTATGGTACTTATATTTCTATGTGAGATTACTTGTTGTTTATAGGTTGTTGCATTACTTGTTACATCTTGTAACTGTGTTGTTTATATTTCTATGTGTATATCAATTAATTAGTTATCAAACCAAGCTTAAAGAAAATATATAGTGACAGCGCTTTTCTATATTCTTTTCTTTATAATTGTTTACTTCGAATTTTTAACGACTGCCATATAATCAATCTTCCTCTAGTCAAAAACATCTATGAACCTTATCCATAAAATACTCAGTAATCCACTCCAAATCTCAAATAAAAACATCTATAAACATAATTAAAACTTAATTAAAATATAAATTGGAAAAATATATATACAAAAACAATAAATAGTTTACTTTTAAAGCTGTTTCTTACCCAATGTATATATCGTCATAAATAATATGATTCACCATTATAAAAACAAAAACTGAACTAAGACCAAGTTAACAATCATATTCAATGGACTACAAAATTATTCCCTTTAGATAAGGTTGAGGTGCCCTTTCTCAAATATGTGATATTAGAATATTGCAGGCAGAAAGCAAAGAATTGTTGATGAAAGGTTCAAAATTATTGAATTTATTATAATTCTATTACAAAAAGCAGATAGGTTAAAATAAATTTGTTACAAAAAGTCGATAAAATGTTAACTGAAACTTTTGAAAAAACCAACACATTTTATATCGAAGAAAATTAAGCATAAATAAAAATTTACTTAATTTACGAATTTTAATTTTAGTTTTGTTTACAAAGTTTCACTGATAATGTACTCAAGCTCAAGCAAGGTAAAGACAGTTTCATAAAAAAAAATTTGAAGTNGAAACTTTTGAAAAAACCAACACATTTTATATCGAAGAAAATTAAGCATAAATAAAAATTTACTTAATTTACGAATTTTAATTTTAGTTTTGTTTACAAAGTTTCAGTGATAATGTACTCAAGCTCAAGCAAGGTAAAGACAATTTCATAAAAAAAAAAATTGAAGTTAGCCGTAAGAAAATTTAGAATTTTCACACAACAACACCAAAGAATAATGGAACTTGTATGATATTAATTTATAATCTTATAAGCTATTATTTCTCATTTCCTATTTATGCTAGTCTATAAAGAAACTTGCATATTTTTATAACATAACTCAAGAGTATTACTAGAAGTATGTAAGGAAGCTTGAATATGCTTGTTTTATGCTACATTGCAATAACCTATATCGTATTTAAATGGACATTTTTTAATTCATTTTTGTTTTAATTTCTTTCAAATTGTAAATATATTTGTTTTGTCATATATTTTTATAGCAAAATTATACTATTGCTATATATTTTCAATCTCTTCTTAGGAGGCAGGTACTAAGCAACTTTGTTGCTTATTCCACTTGTTTGGGTTTTGAGATCTTTTCAATTTATAAGATAGTATAGGTGGAAAATGAAATATAAATCAAACTACTATTTATTTAAAACACTCATCATATTAAGAGAACATCAATTAATTTCGATGGCATGCATGGACCCATTTCCAATGAATAACAACAAAGCATATAAAGGAGAAGTGGACTAGAGCCTTCATATGCCTNGGAGAAGTGGACTAGAGCCTTCGTATGCCTCATTAAGTTTCTAATCTTCAGGTTGATTAGAAATTTCATTGGAGAAATATGGGCCCCACCATGTTATGTGGACAATTATTAAATTGATAAAAAGGTAAAATATATGTGTTGGTTTTGAAGTCTTGGTTTTTTTTTCGTGTTTAAGAAATTCTTTTATTATATTTTAACGTGGGTTATAAGTAAGTTTGGTTGGATAAATATTGAATTTCAATTCAAACTATAAAAATACATCAATGGTATAAAAATACATGTCTCACCAACGAGATGGCTTAAATTACAAATACTAATAAATAATTGTCTTTTTTTTCTTAGGTCATTGTCCTCCAACCAAATTCGTAGAGATTCCTCTATTGATTCTTCTTCAATTTGTAATTCCCCTCAATGATTCTTCTCAAAGATGCCCATACTTTCTTAACAAAGTGGCATGATCATTGATAAGAACAAGTGATAAACACTCTCAATGTGTTTTCCTTACCGTAAATGCAATACCCTAGGCCTTCCAAAACCTTCTCTATATTTATCTTAGGTAAGGGCTCTTTTGGATTAAAACAAAAAAAAAATTAGAAGCATTGTATGCTTATGTGGTTTCACCCTTTCCCAATAACATATCCACCCACATCATTGTCATGCTTCCTTCTACATTAAGGATATAAGCATTAATATTTATTCAAAACATCATCTCATGATCAAGCATGGTAAGGTGAATCATAATAATTACTTATCAAAACAAGTAGAGAAAAGGTATGGTTATTAAATCTATCTTTTTATGATTTTTTCAAGCTAATAATGGAAGCTGAACATTGAATAGTTGTTGAGGTTTGGCATGTTTTAACATTCAGTTGAAAGGATT
>LPNX010875830.1:563600-620211 GCA_001517045.1 Pseudotsuga menziesii | reverse complement strand
ATACAATTCACCCACTGCAATTCGAATCGGGACATATTTTAATGCCTTGAAAAGCCGCTCGTGAGATTTTCGTCGATATGGCCTGGTAATATCTCAGTAGCTGTTTCGCAGGGTATTTTAATATGTGCAGGGGTCCAATGGCAGTGATTTTGTATCTCAACAAGACATCAATTAGGACACTTCAACGAAGTAAATTTGGAATGTTTTTGTGATAATATGTCATCAGTGTGCCATTCCTTCTGCATCATGGTTTTAACTATCGCCATTAGATTTTGTTCTTCCCACGAGAACACACTGTTCAAGGGGTTTAGGACTCATGTATGTTGGTCTGCCTTTTAACGACTAGACAGCAGTGCCAGCTTGTAGAAACTTGACGTCGGATTTACAGAAACGAAAAAACAATGGGAAACCACTTACGGCAAGCACTACTGGAGAGCTGGGGCTCTGCACAAAGGGGAGACACCTGCACCCGTGCCTGTTGTTCCTCTTTCATTGGAGCATTCCGATTCTGAGAACTCTTGTGAGGACTCTGATTGTGAGCACTCTGACTGTGAGGAATCTGAATGTGTATGCGAATCTTTATTTCAGTCCAATAAAGACCAGTATCTGGATCCAGTAAAGATTGTGGAGGTCGGTTTTTCAACAAACTAAACCTATTTTCGTCTCTGGTGTTTCTTGATTTCATTTCTACATGTAAATTCTGTGAAATGCATAACTTACTCTGAGAAACAGAGTTTGAAACAGCATGAAACTCATAACTGTACATGTTGTTAATCATCTTGCAGGTGCTTTTGGAGGTGGTAGGTATCAGAAACATACCTAAGGACCACAGAGGTACTCTATTTGTGAGATTTTACCGGAATAACTGTCTTGGAAAGCAAGCAAAGAAAGTAGAAATAACCTCTGAATCGCAATCCAAACTAATCGCTTCCTTCCAGTGTAAAGCCAGTGGGGATTTCATCTTTGAGCTCAGAACTCGATCTTCTCGCACAGTCAAAAGAGGTAGCAAATGTCTGGGCCAAGTATCGATTCCAGTGCAGAAAATATTGGATTCACCAACCTTATCAGTAGAGAACTGGTTTACATTGTCAATCAATCTGCATCCAGATGGTTCCGATCCTATCAGTTTGCACATAGCAGTTTCTGTAACTCCTCCCACAACTGCTCATCTGCTCTGGTCTGTTAGGCCACATTGGTTTGAAAGGAAACTCGAATTTCTAGAGTATATCCGAAGAATTAAGGGATCAGAGAAGGTGACGAGATTTTTGGACCATGATCATAAAGATGTTTTCACTGTTAAATCAAGGTAAAGCTTCGCAACCTAGAAATCTCTGCGCCTGCTTGCTTTCAAGGTCAAAGCTTATAACAGTAATTTTTTTTGTTTTCCTCTGCCTTGTAGAACAACGGCGAAACCATTTACGAGCTCAACGCGGCAGTAAACGAAGTGTCCCTGATAGGATTCGAAGGTCGGGCTGCAGCACGGTCTCCACGCGGCAGCGGCAGGAGGCACGAGCTCAGATGGCAATAAAATATAATTTTGATTTTTTTAATTTTATCATTATGATGTCATCTTGCCACATGTCAACTCAAATCTAGATAACAAATCCCAATGCAGACATCATCTCTGATCCACCAATCAGCTGTTTAGAAAAATAGCTATTTAACAAAATTAAAAAAAATATTTTGCAACCCCTAAGTCATACTTTTGCAAAACAGCTTTAATTCTTTAAAACTGAATCAAAACAGGGCAACTAATACCCAAAGTCAACGGGGTTTGAAATCGATCGATTACAATATACCTGCGCGGCAGGTATAAAAATATAACCACACTTTAAAATATCTTTTTTTTTAAATATAACAACACTTTAAAATATCTTTTTTAGATTTGTGAGAGTATTTTATTTATGATATATTTAAACTTCAACGAACAAAAGTCAAAATCATGGAATGGCATGGTATTTCATTTTTAATTTATTATACAAAATATTGTAAACCAAATTTATTATGTTTTGTTTGGCTGATAATATTATTTTATAATAAGTCATTTTTAATGTTTAATGTTAGTCAAATAGTTGTGATAAAAGATTGCTAATATTTTTTTATTTGACTTTAATTTTAGATTGAGTATTAATAAATTATATATCATATTTTGATAATTATTTATATTTAAATTGATTATAAACAAATTATATATGATATTTTGATAAATATCTATGATTTTTGATATATGATATATGAGTTTAGAAAGTTTTTTGTAAGTTTTTTTGAACTGGGAACAAAATTTTAAAATAAACCAATTATTATTATTCTTAAAGTTTTGTTGGAAATATTAATCACTCGCAGATCCGTACCTGACTTACAGCCGACTCTGTCAAAGTCTGTATCAGTCAAGATCTTGTCGGTCAGTTTGACAAGAGGGTAGAGTCCACGATTCAACAACGCAATCTAGTCGAATTAATTTCTGAAGCTAAGTTGTTAGTTAGATAGTTATTATAGTCTTTAATGGAGAGTCAGTCGACTCATGTAGAAGCAATTTTCAGGTTGCCTATAAATAGAAGAAGGAAATTGTAAATCAAGTTAGATAGTAGAGAGAACTCCGGGTGAGAAAGAGAAAACTCTAAACTCAGAGAGAAGTTGAAGCTCAAGCTTCAATGTAAGTGATTCAGTCGAAGAGCCGAAGCTCTATAAAAGAATCAGTCGGTGAGCCGACGAGTATGGACAGACAAGTTTGTAATACCTTTGTTATTTCCGCATAGTTATATATATGAAATAGTTTATGGTTCAATGTATGTTTATTTGGCCGCACATTATTTCCAGATTTACTTGTGTAAATGTTGTTTACATTTACCAGTTAAGTGAAAGATCAAAGAACCCATAAATTTCTCACCGCGTGAAAGTTACAGGTTTTACGGCACATTTGGTCGACTCAAGTATTCCTACATATTTGGGTATATGTTTTTATAAGTTATTTGGAATTGTTAATGTGTCCAGTTTTACTTCATCTTACTCACAGGTGAAAAGCATTTGTAATTTCTTAAGTCTTTTAGACTAACAATCATACTCTGTAGATTTCGACCAAAGTGAACCGATAAGGTCAGTTGAGTAAGCCAACTTGAGAATTCAAAGAGGTCAGCCGACTTGAGAGGTCGAAGAGGTGAGCCGACTTAGAGGTCGAAGTCAACCGACTTCGAAGTGACAAGTGGTCGAGGTAAAATCAGTCGATAGAACCGACAAGTAAGTCGAAGTAAATCAGTCGAGCCGAAAGGCCGACCAAAGTTGATAGACTTGTTTAGTGAGGAGATAGACAAGTTTCACCCGACAAGTGAAAAAGATGTCGGCGTGAAAATATTTAATTTTTATTATTAACTGAGTGGTAAACTCAAGTTTAGTCGGCTTGGTTTTGGCTAACTAGTATCAGAGCAAGGTTTATATCAGAGCAAGGTTTAGGAAAGAAACCTTGTCTTAAAAGGTGGAAAATTAATTTTCTAAGGAAAGTTAATTAAATAAAATTAAAAATGGCTTCCACTTCTGGTTCATTACAAACTCCAATTTTTACAAGAAAGAATTATGAATATTGGTCTTTAACAATGAAGGATTTATTCAGAGGTCAAGATGTTTGGGAGATAGTCCAGCATGGTTATGCAAAACCAGTAGACATGACAGCATATAACAATCTCACACAAGCTGAGAAAGATGTCTTGAGGGAACAAAGGAAGAAAGATGGAAAAGCTCTGTTCTACATACATCAAGCTATGCATGAAATCATACTCCCAAGAGTAGCAGCAAAAACTAATGCTAAGCAAGCATGGGATACACTGGAGACTGCCTATCAAGGTTTGGATAAGGTAAGGACATCCAAGCTGCAGATTCTGAGAAGAGATTTTGAATCTCTGTCCATGAAAGATTCAGAGAATGTAGATACATTCTACACCAAATTTGTTGGTTTGATAAACGAATTGAAATCTCATGGAGAAGCCATAGAAGACCGAAGGGTTGTTGAAAAAATTCTCAGAAGTCTTCCCCCAAGATTTGAAAACTTGGTTGTGACCTTAGAAGAACACACAGACATGTCGACATTTACCATTGATGAGCTGCAAGCTTCACTCATCAATCATGAACACAGACTCAGTAGAAAACAAACATCATTGGAATGTGCATTCACAGCACAGTCATCCATAAGCCGTGGTAGAGGCAGGGGGAGAAACAACTTCAAAGGTAGAGGAAGAAGTTCTTCAAGAGGAGGATGAGGCAGAAGTCCTGCAAATGCCGATGGTAGAAAAGATAATCAGAACCCAATTCAGCCAAGTGGTGAGAGGTTTGATAAATCAAAAATCCAATGTCATTACTATAAGAAATTTGGTCATTATGCATATGAATGCAGGAAGAAGCAATATGACCAAGGAAGGCAAAGCCCAAATCGGTCAACCAACACCAGCACTTCGACAAGTGCAATCTTAATGGCATCGACATCTCCACTTGAATGCAATGTTGTTCAATAAAGTCCACGTGAAATATGGTACTTAGATTCAGGATGCAGCAACCACATGAATGGTAATTTAAACTTATTTTCCATTCTAGACAATTCAGTTAAAACTGATGTTACACTTGGAAACAATGTCCAAGTTACTGTCTTAGGAAAAGGGACTGTTGATATTCTAACCAAACAGGGGGAGAGTAAGTATATCCCCGATGTCTATCATGTCGAAGGTATGAAACATAATTTCTTAAGCATTGGACAGTTGATACAAAAAGGATACAGAGTCTACATGGAAGATGATCACTGTGTGATCAAAGACAAGCGTCCAAGCGACCAGTTGATAGCAATAGTGCCAATGACAAGCAACCACTTGTTTCCATTGAGAATAGTTCCCGACATGAAAGGGAAGACAAACTCAGGAGTTGCATTCAAGGAAGAAAGTGAAGAAATGGTTGAGCTCCTCGACAAGAAGGAAAATTCCAGCACTAATTTACAAGCTGCATTTTAGACAGAAGTTCAGGATGAATCCTGGTTGTGGCATTTCAGATTTGGACATTTGAATTTTGGTGGGATGAAGCTACTTCACACAAAGAATATGGTGAAAGGATTACCATTGATCGATAAACCAGAGAGGGCTTGTGAAGGCTGCATTTTTGGCAAGCAACACAGAGAGACTTTTCCAGTCGAAAAGTCCTATAGAGCATGCACACCACTTCAAATTGTGCACTCTGATATTTGTGGTCCAATGCATACATCATCCATTGGTGGTTGCAAGTATTTTCTAACTTTTATTGATGACTACTCAAGAAAAACATGGGTATATTTTTTGAAACATAAATCTGATGCATTTAGTTATTTTCAGCAGTTCAAGGCACTTGTCGAGAACCAGAGTGGACATCGCATCAAGGTTTTAAGGACCGATAGAGGAGGTGAATATGTTTCAAATGAATTTCTGAATTTTTGCAAAACCCATGGCATACAAAAACAATTCATTGCATGATATACACTTCAACAGAATGGTGTTGTCAAAAGAAAGAACAAAACCATCATGGAGATGGCACGCAGCATGTTGGAAGCCAAGCATTTTCCAAATGAATATTGGGGTGAAGCAGTCGCAACTGCCGTATACGTTATGAACCGGTGTCCGACAAAGAGTGTGAATAACAAAGTTCCCCAAGAAACATGGATAGGTATGAATCATAGTGTTTCACATTTAAAAAATTTTGGTTGTATTGCATATGCTCATGTTCTAGATGACCTGAGAAGGAAGCTAGACAAGAAGGGACAAAAATGTAGTTTTGTCGGCTATTCTGAAGACACAAAAGCATACAAGCTGTATGATCCCGTCGCAAGGAAAGTGATAATCAGTCGAGATGTTCAATTTGTTGAGAATGAATCATGGGATGGAACCATCAACATAAATGTCAAGATTGTGTCGAATGTCCATAATGATGATATGGAAGAGGAAGTGGTTAAAACACCACATGTAAGTCAATCGGTCGCAGCATCGTCGACTCCCATGACACCACGACATGGTTCAGCACAAGGACCATCGACACAAGTAGCAGCTCAATCTACATGGACAAGTACACCAAGAGGACAACAGACTCCATCAAGCATTTCGTCAAGGTCGACATCGACAGAACCAATGAAGACAAGAAGTCTGCAAGAGATATATGAAACTGGTACACCAAATTCATTCTCTCTCTTTGCATTATTTTCTCCTATATATGATCCACTAACATTTGAAGAAGCTGTTGAAGAAGAAGTGTGGGTACAAGCCATGTATGAAGAAATAGAATGCATTGAGAAGAACCAGACATGGGAATTGGTTGATGTACCAAAAGACAAGGATGTAATCAGTGTCAAATGGATTTATAATACAAAGCAAGATGCTGATGGGAATGTGCAAAAGAACAAAGCAAGAATGGTACCAAGAGGGTTCACACAACAACCTAGCATAGAATTCATTGAAATGTTTCCACCTATTGCACGCATGGATACAGTCAGAACAGTTTTGGCCATAGATGCACAAAACAAATGGTGTGTTCATCAAATGGATGTCAAGTCGACATTCTTAAATGGCTATCTAGAAGAGGAATTATATGTGGAACAGCCACAAGGGTATGAAGTTCCAGGTCAAGATCATAAAGTGTACAGATTGAAAAAGGCACTCTATGGGTTGAAGCAAGCTCCTAGAGCTTGGTACAGTCGGATTGATTCCTATCTCACTGAAAATGGATTTCACAGAAGTGAAAGTGAACCAACTTTGTACATAAAAGTGAATGATCAAGGTAAGATGTTAATTGTCTGTCTGTATGTAGATGATTTAATATTTACTGGTGATTTTGGGATAGCAGATTTTAAAGCAGTCATGGAAAGTGAATTTGAAATGACTGATCTGGGGCTTATGCAGTTTTTTCTGGGCATTGAAGTTCAGCAGTCTGAAAGTGGTATTTTTATATCATAGACAAAGTATGCAAGTTAAGTTTTAAAAATATTTAATATGTCTAAGTGCAAGACAGCTCCAACACCAATAATAACAGGTTTAAAATTGAGCAAGGATGATGAAGGATCGACTGTCGATCCTACACTGTTCAAAAGGCTTAATGGAAGCCTTATGTACTTGACAGCGACAAGACCAGATATTATGTATGGAGTAATTCTGATCTCAAGGTTCATGGAATCACCAAAAGACTCACATTGACAAGCATGTAAAAGAATTATGAGGTATGTAAGTGGCACAAAAGACCTTGGTATTATGTATTCAACCTCAGAAAATTTTAAACTCATTGGCTACACTGACAGTGACAATGGAGGCAGCATAGATGAAAGGAAAAGCACATCTAGGTACACATTTCATTTTGATATAGGTGTTGTTTCATGGGATTCAAAGAAACATCCCATAGTAACTTTGTCTTCAGCTAAAGCAGAGTATGCTGCACTGAAAAGTGTTGCATGTCAAGTTGTTTGGATGAGGAGAGTGTTAAAAGACTTGTCACAGAACCGTCAAGAACTAACAACCATCTTCTGCGACAATAATTCAGCCATAGCATTATCAAAGAATCATGTGTTTAACAAGAGAACCAAGCACATCGACACAAGGTTCCATTTCATAAGAGAGTTGGTGAACAACAAAGAAACTTGTTTGGAATTTTGCAGGTCTGAAGATCAACTTGCAGACATCTTTACAAAACCATTGGCAAAGGATACCTTCCAGTATCTGCGTAGTTATCTTGGAATGACAAGTTATCCAAGTGAACTCTGTCATAAATAGAGAAAGTCTAAGCTCTGAAACATTTTGTAATTTTTTGTTTTAAAAAATCCCCATCTGCTCATAATTAAGGGGGAGTGTTGGAAATATTAATCACTCGCAGATCCATACCTGACTCTCAGTCGACTCTGTCAGAGTCTGTATCAGTCAAGATCTTGTCGGTCAGTCTGACAAGAGGGTAGTGTCCATGATTCGGCAATGTAATCTAGTCGAATTAATTTCTCAAGCTAAGTTGTTAGGTAGATAGTTATTACAGTCTTTAATGGAGAGTCAGTCGACTCATGTAGAAGCAATTTTCAGGTTGCCTATAAATAGAAGAAGGAAATTGTAAATCAAGTTAGACAGTAGAGAGAACTCCAGGTGAGAAAGAGAAAACTCTGAGCTCAGAGAGAAGTCAAAGCTCAAGCTTTTGCGTAAGTGATTCACTCGAAGAGCCGAAGCTCTGTAAAAGAATCAATGGGTGAGACGACAAGTATGGACAGACAAGTTTGTAATACCTTTCTTATTTCCGCATAGTTATATATATGAAATAGTTTATGGTTGCATGCATGTTTATTTGGCTGCACATTATTTCCAGATTTACTTGTGTAAATGTTGTTTACATTTACCAGTTAAGTGAAAGATCAAAGAACCCATAAATTTCTCACAGCGTGAAAGTTCCATCTTTTACGGCACATTTGGTCAACTCAAGTCTTCCTACATATTTGGGTATATGTTTTTATAAGTTCTTTGGAATTGTTAATGTGTCCAGTTTTACTTCATCTTACTCACAGGTGAAAAGCATTTGTAATTTCTTAAGTCTTTTAGACTAAGAATCATACTCTATAGATTTCGACCAAAGTGAACCGACAAGGTCGATTGAGTAAGCCGACTTGAGAGGTCGAAGAGGTTAGCTGACTTGAGAAGTCGAAGAGGTGAGCTGACTTAGAGGTCGAAGTCAGTGGACTTTGAAGTGACAAGTGGTCGAGGTAAAATCAGCTGATAGAACCGACAAGTAAGTCGAAGTAAATCAGCCGAGTCGAAAGGCCGACCAAAGTTGATAGACTTGTCTAGTCAGGAGATAGACAAGTTTCACCCAACAAGTGAAAAAGCGAAAAAGAGGTCTCCGTGAAAATATTTAATTTTTATTATTAACTGAGCGGTAAACTCAAGTTTAGTAGGCTTGGTTTCGGCTAACAAGTTTTATATACCAAAGTTGTTTTAATAGAGATTAATCATCACCATAATAATATTTTGATACTATAACTTTTATCCCATCCATAATTAATTTTTTATAATTTTAAAAACTATTTAAACTATATATATATAATCTATCTACTATTTATCTCAAAATATATATTAAAAAATAAAATTCCAGTTCATTTGCTTGGCAGTCGGATGGTGGTTTCTGAGACCAAAGGTTCAACCACCCAACAAGTCACTAGAATATATATATTATTTAATCAATTACCCAATTGTAAAATAGTTTTTACCGTTAAATTCTTGGGAGAAAGGTTTTGATGATGTAAACCAAAATTAATAATCACTCGTGATATTATTTTATTAAAAACACACCAAGAACATTATTTTTCACACTTAAAAAAAAACACTAAGAATATATTATAAAGACCAGACTAAATAATATCCCGTGGTTATTTAAGGGATCGTAGCTAGAGTCTTGACTGTGATTTCCGAAAAACAGCTTCTAACGGGGAGAAAAGAAAAGGGTTTTGTAGATAATATAGGAAATGGGTGAAGTATTGCAGCAGAAGTGAAAATATGAGAAAGCAAAAAGTACCAGCTGGCAGCAGCACATTGTTCCTGAGCAAATCCCACTATAGAATTTGGTACATCAAAAATGATATGCCAATTCTACTGTTGAACATTTCCTATGATGGAACGATCAGAATTAGAACTCGAGAAGGCCAAGCAATATAGACCCGATTTTTGGTTGAGTAAAATATTTTCTTTTGGGAAAACTAGGTCCACCTTACTATCTAAGTGCAACTTTATGCTGAAAACGTTGACTGAAGAAGAAGAGAAGTCATAGCAAGTACGAATCTGCTATCAGTTGTCTCCTGCAGGTTCGGGAGTTCCCCCTGAAAAGCATCTCTGAGAGCCGTATAATCAGAAGCAATGAAATAGGTGACCATTGTTCCTAATTCGATGATCGTTCCTCCCCCATTGGCTATACTCATTGTCGGGACGGAGATGACTATATCCCCGACGCTGATTCCCTGCAAGTTCACGTAATATAATGTCGACATTGAATGATCTTTTAGCAGCGTGGTGAATTGCAAACCAGAAGTGGAAGTGGCAGCTTCCTTCCCAAGAACAAGGGATCCCATAGATGCAGACGACTCCAAGATTGAGATACAATAAGAAAACATGCTGCCAAATAATTCAGTGGTGGTGACCTGATTCAACAATGAAAGCGGTCCGCTGCCCAATCCCCTCAGCCCCGGCATTGATGTACTTTCTCGGCTGATGGCCTCCACACAACTGAATGAGAAATTAGGAAGTTGTTGAGAGTCGAGCGTGATTGTATCCAAAGAAAGCAGACCTCTAACCTCTCCGGTGAGAGAGCTAGCTCTATAGTTGAGATCAAATTCACATTCTGACTACGTCCCGCAAGACGTATATGATGAAGGCATTCCTTGCTGACATGGCTCTGAATCACAGGCTAGTGACTCATTAGTGAGGACTCCCTTTGCAATACAGTTGCAAAGGGAGTCCTCACTAATGTTTATGGCCCCAATATCTTTCCTCAAAAGCTTAATTTTATAGTTTCTTTGAATAAGGAAATATGGGAGATATGAGATCAACATTGGATTGTGAGCATGGAATTCGATATCATTACATATCTAGAGGATAAAAAGGGAGGCAGACGGACCTTCGAAGTGACTAATGAATCTTTCAAGGGTTTTTTTAAATGACAACCAGTTAATGAATGTGGAAATAGGGAATGGATGGTTTACATAGAACACTCAAAGAGGAGGGGAGCACCACGTGGCATCTAGAGAGGACATATTTTTACTATATAAAGGTTTGGCAAGTGGAAGCGGGGATGTGACAACTATGGTCCTTCCTTCTGCTGGATCAGATCATTGGTCGGTGGGCCTTTTATGGGAAGGGAGAGGCCCCTAAATCAGAAAACCTTTTCGTTTCGAACATGTTTGGCTTGAGAACAACAACTCCAAATCATTAGTCCAACAATGGTGAGAGGAGTTGGAAGCCTCGAGGGGAATGCAAATGTACTGGTTTTAGCATAAATTAAAAGCAATTAAAGCTAGGATACGTACATGGAATAAGGATGACTTTGGAGATATTTTCCAAGATAAGAAACATCTTATTGCATATTTGGAAGAGATTTAGAGGGAGGGAATGAACTCAAGTTACAATGAGGAGATAAAGAAAAAGGAGCAATAGATCTTGGATAAGCTCAATGCCCGAGAACGATAGGAAGAAATATACTAGAAGTAGAAGTCAAGGAACTAATGGCTTCAAGAGGGAGAGTGGTTTTTTTTTCACCATTCTGTGGTAAATAATAGACAAAAGACCAAATTAGTGAGATTGAAAAAGGATACAAGACAATATGTGGAAACGAGGGAGGAGATGGAAAAAGAATTGGTTAACTACTTTGGGACAATCATGTAAGAAGAAAGGAGAGATCGATCAGAGCACATAGAAAATATTACACGACACAACCCTAATCTTGTCACCCCTAGCCATAATGAACCTCATGAAATCTATGGATCTACAAGAAGTGGAGGAAGTTGTGCAGCAGCTAGAAGATGGGAAAGCTCTCGGTCCTGATGTCTTTACAACTAATTTCTTCCATCATTTTTGGTACCTCATCAAGATGGATGTCAGGAATATTGTGGAGGACTTGCGACAGTATAAAGGTGTGCTTCGGGCATTCAATTATACATTTCTTACCCTTATTCCTAAAGCTAAGGGTGCAGATTCATCAGGTAAGTTTAGACCCATATCCTTATGTAACGGTATCTAGAAGATTATCACCAAAGTTATTGCAAATAGGATAAAGCATGTCCTTCCTAATCTGGTGGCTCTGAAACAATTGGGATTTGTGGAAGGATGTTAGATTCTTGACTAAGTTGTAGTGGTTCATGAAGTTATTCATTCGCTAACAGTCACTAAGAAGCTTGGAATGTTGCTCAAGTTGGATATCTCAAAATCTTATTATAAGATAAGTTGGGCAGTTCATGAAGGGAATATGAAAATCCTATGGTTTTAACCATAGATAGATAGAATGGATAATGAACATGACTTCCACAACATTTTTCTCAATCCCTCTTAATGGTGCTCCCACTAAAACTTTCAATCCATCAAGAGGTATCATAAAAGGGGACCGCTTTATCCCCATTCCAATTTATTCTGATGATTGAAGGTCAAGGACGGGTTATTAATAATATGGTACAAAGTGAGGAAATCAAAGTTTCAAGTCTTTATACAAGGGACGATAAACAAAATCATCAGCAGTTTGTAGATGATACGATGTCAATGGGCCATCCATCTGTTCAAAAATCAAGAGATTTTAATAAAGGTCTGACTATGTTTTCAAAAGCCTTAGGCCTGGAAATTAATATTGATAAATACCAGGTATTTTTCTTCAACACACCTAGTCTTACTCAAAGGAAAAATCACTTGCATTCTGGGGTTTCAAGGGAGCTCCCTTCTGTCCAAATATTTATGTTCTCCTTTAGCATAAGTAGTAATTAGGAAATATCATGGGATGATCTTTTAGATCATATGAGAAGGAAGTTGGCCAACTGGGTTTACATACCGCTTAATCGGGCCAGTAGAGTCATTTTGGTTAAAACTATGCTTCAAGAAATGCCCATTTACTTGTTCTCTACCATGGTAGCTCCAAAGTATGTCCTCAAAGAGACAAGGAACATTCAATGAAAATCCTTGTGAGGTAGCAACCAAGATAAGCAACGATGGGATACGTTAGCTGGGAGAAGGTTTATAGACCAAAATATCAAGGTGGATTGGGTCTATGATCTATGGACTAACCATGAAAGGGCCTTAGGTGATGATCTATGGAAGAAGGTGTGGAATTTTAATCTATGGCTCAAGGTGGCCACTTTTATGTGGCTTTTCATCTACAAATGAATCTTGACTAGGGATATTTTTAAGAAACATCGATTTTGTGGTCCACTCCATAATTCCCCTTATGTAATTGTGAGGAGAATTCCATGAACCGCCTTCTGGAATCTTGCACATTTTCCCTATCTTTATGGGACAAAGGAGTAGAGATATCTTGTAGATCAAACCATGTAAGGGGACATACAAACCAAACCTTCAGAGCGTGGGACATTAAAGATTTTCATAACCCCATCATTATCAACATATGGCTTATGTTTATAGGTTTCCTTATGTTGTAATTTTGGAAGGAGTGGAACAACATGATCTTCCAGGATAAAAAGAGAAACTCCCAACAGGTTTGGATCAAAGTGGTAACCCACATCCATTAGATGATCAATATTACGAAGTGGGATGAAAAGGAATGGGATATGGGAAACTAGGAAAAAAGAATCCTAGCTAGATGGGGTATAACCAATTCAATCCAAGGCTATATCGAATTCAAACCCAAAAAAATCCCTTTGGATAGCCCGTCCGTCTGGGTTCCTCCACCAAATGGAGATTTTAAGTTGAAATTTGATTGGGTGTCCAAACGAATCCTGGGATCTACTAGTTTTTGAGGAGTGGTCAGAAATTCTGAAGGTTATATTTTGCAGGTCTACCATGGTTCTATCGTCCATGAAACAAACAACATGGAAGAGGTACAAGGCCTTATGTAAGATATTCGACTGGTCTCCAACAACGATTGGGAGCCAATGGTGGTGGAGGGGTATTCGAATGTCATCATCCATATGGAAGAAATCTTGCACATTGGGAAAAGGGTTTCCAAGGTATAGGACATTTGGTGTCTAACATACATGGTGGAAAATATCGTTGTGTTCCTGAATGAGACCCATGTATCGTATTTTTTCCATGTCAAACGCGATGGGAACAAGGTGGTAGACCATTTGGCCAATGTGGGGAAAACCAAGAAGCTAGGAATGTGGAGGGCCAGTTGTTACACTTTGGTGAGTATGATTGGGGTAATCAATTTGTTATTTTGGTGACTCGGGATTCTCAATGAGTGTAGGAGGAGAGGGATGGCATGAGGCATGGTGATGATAACTTGGCTAGGTCCCACAGGGTTGATACTATGGGAACCTAGAGTAATCATGGCTCCCCTCATACATATGGTGGTTGTACCATCAAATTTAATGTCCATTCGAGGGAACCATTAAGTACCCCTAATGGTAATGATGAAGAGTGGTTATGGAAAGGTCCTCGATCAGAGGATGAGGTACAATAATCTAAAGGGAAAAGATGGTGGATCTATAGGGATTGTCCTATGATCTAAGTTGTGGTGCGTGTTAATGATGGACACCATTTAGAGGTGGATTGGTTGGATTGCTATAATTATAGATGGACACTACAGGTTCTTATGTAAGTTTCTATCCCAAGCTATCCTCTTTGATCTTGTGTGAATTTTTAAACAAAATACCCTGTGTGTGGGAGACAGATTATCCCCTAGGAGAATAGTCATGGTTCCCATGGGGAGTAAGTCTAAGAAGGCTGAGAAGAGAGAGGGGAAGGGTAAAGTTGTGAAGGTTACTCGTGAGCATAAGAAGGTCATTTTGGTGGTGCATTTATTTAAGGAAATAATTCTCCCCATTATTAGAAAGGAGATCAAGAGGATTGAGAAGGATCTTTGGGACAAGGTTAGTGCCCTTAATATGGATGCCATTCAAGAGGAAGTGGAAGAGACATGGGTACTGGACCCACGTTTGCATACAGGGATTTTTTTGGCATACGACCGCATTAATGCCACCTATTGGTTTATGAAGGGTTTGATGTCGCATGTCCTGATGGAAAGGGAGAAAAAAGTGGCCAGGGACATGGAACCTATCAATGCATGGAAGGAGAAAAATCACAACAGTCGATTGATGCATAAGAAAATTTATCTCATTACTAATAAATTGGGCCTTAAGTTATATCCCCTTCATGGTTTTGGTTCTTATGCAGGTGTTGTGGTTCCTCGCAGAAGCACTTAGGGTTTGTTGCTTAGTTCGGGTGGTTCTTATGTTGCTATCACAGTTTATGGGGATCCATGCACTTGCACTACGAGCATACATCATGCACTATATTATTCTAGTGAAGAAAGCGCCAATGAGCACTAATGTTGTTTATCTCATTCTCTTATAAATTTATGTTTTCATGTCTACGATAATAAGTTTGGTTAATCCTTATAGGTTATTAGGAAGTATGTCGGTAGTAGGAATATTATGGACTAGTTGGGGTTTTTTTTACCGATTATGTAATTGGGAAAAGGAAGGGTTTTAGTTTTGATGTTAATGGGTGAATTTTTAGTGTCATAAGTTTAAGGGTTGATTACCTAGATGTCATGCAGTCTATAAGCCAACAAGGCCAACTATTTTGAAAGCTATGTATCTAGAAATTATACATTAATATAATGTCCCTGCTTACAAAAAAAGGGAATAAAAAAACAACAAAGGCCCAACTCTAATAAATAGAGACTTTCTCCTTCTAGGAGAGATCTCCCTCAATGAATTCCTGTATGAAAATATATCCTTTGTCACAAAAAAGGTCTCACTTTGAGAGGCAGCTCTCCACCTCATTGAATTCCCTATTGACATAAGTGTTAAAGAAATGTAACTGCAAAAGATATTCTATTTTGTATTATTGTTGTTATTACCCTTTCCGTAGATGTTGTTCCTCTAATTAGGGATGTCATTAATGTATTTGGTAATGTATATCCTTGATTTAAAACCTCCATTGTAAGTCGGGTCAGTAGTGCCCACATAAGTATTATTAAAATGTATTTTTGAGTCTCCCAAGGCATTCCTTCCCTAGAAACAAGGAGAAGTAGGACATGTTGGGTTATTAGGCCTCTCAACTGATTAGTATAAATAGGATAGGTTCCTCCATCATTTGGACAAGTATAAAACTCAAGCAATTGTGATAGAAAGAGAAGAAACCGTACATCTAGAGAAGAGGAAGCAGTCTAGTCTTATTCTTTGGGTCTTACACTGTACTTTGTTGAAGTCAATATAGAGGAAGTTTTGTTGGGTTTTCTTCCCCATGAGGGTTTCCCAGGATAAATCTCCATATTATCTTTTGTTCTATTGTGCTTATTATTCTTTCATAGATCCTTATGTTTTGGTATAACAACTTTTTAAAATATTAACATCGTATCGGAGCCAATCTGAAAGAAGACATTGTGCAGCAGCTCATCCTACAATTCAAAAAGATAGGGTTCACTATTCTAGATATATCCCTTCACATATCAGTTGGAAAATAAGGTCCATTCAACTCTCCCTAGGAGGGCACATCTTTCTTTCAAAGCAGAATTCAATTCTGATGATTTTCACTTTTTGAGCTAACACTATTGCCGAGAGAAACTAGGGCATCATATTTTTCAAGATTCCATCCTCAGATTCTAGAAAAGAAAGATACAGTCTAGCTCACCTTAGGGAATCACATATTTTTCTCCAATTAGCTCTACAAGTGATTCCAGTTTGAAAATTTGGTTTTCCAGTCAAACCCTAAGTCATCCTGAAGCAAATTCCAAAAGCAGTCCTCATACTTGTAAGTTCTATCCCCTATATTTCCATTTGAAGTTCTCATTCATTAAAGATGACAAAGAACACCAAGATTTATGAAAATATTGAGGGAGAAGATAGCTTCATAGCATGGAAGTATAGAGTCATGCTCATCATTGAAGAACATGACCTAGATGGCTTTATCAAAGATGAGGTCAAAGAACCAAAGGGAGAATAGGCAAAGGCCGGACACAAAAAGGATATAATCAAAGTAAAATGGATCATAGTTGATTCTATCAAGGATCAGTTGATCCCCAAGGTATATTCAAAGAATACTCCAAAAGAAATGTATGATGCACTAACTAGTATTTTTGAAGGTAAGAACATCAACAAAAGAATGACCTTGAGAAACCAACTCAAGGGTGTGAAGATACAGAAGACCGATACCATGCAATCATATTTCTCAAGAGTATCGCATATCAAAGAATAGTTATAAGCCATTGGTGACATGGTGGAAGAAGAATAAATGGTGATGACCAACCTGAATGGTCTCCCGAAAGAATGTGATTCCTTCATTAGAGGAATATGTGCTAGAATAAAGTTCACCAATTTCAACAAGCTATGGGAAGAACGTGTACACAAATAAGGAAGGATAGTGAATAGAGAAGAGAAGCTAAATGATAATGAAGATCAATATCTAGCTACTCACACCAATAATGGAAGGAAGGAAAGGAGATCAATAAAGGTTCATCTCCCAGAAGATTACCAACTTCAAAAGGAATAAGAAACCTAGAAGAGATTATTCATCCTTTGAATGCTACTCATGTCATAGGATGGGAGACACTGCTAGACATTGTCCTCTTAAGAAATATAATCTCAAGAAGAAGAAGTGAAATCACCATGCCCGTGCACCTAAAGAAAATGAATTAGATAAGGAGAGGGCCATAGAAAATTAAGACTCTAGTGAAGAGTATGTCCTAATTTAAGTTCTCACATAATCAATCACTCATGGAATTAACACTTGGCTCGTATATAGTGGTGCTTCCAAACATATGATAGGACATAAGTTTTCACTCTCTTGTCTTACCCAAAAAGCCTATTCACATAAGGTACAACTTGGTGATGATTACCAGTACCCCATCAAAGGAATGGGAGATGCCTCTTACAAATTAAAAACTGGAAAGTTCACATGAAGATGAAAGAACTCTTATATGTTCCAGGTTTGAAGAAGAATCTTCTTTCTATCTCATATCTATATAAGAAAGGATTTAGAGTCTCCTTTGTAGATGGTTTAGTTCTTATGTGGCCGAAAGGGAAAACTATAGATAATTCTACTATAATTGGTTTTGAAGAAGGAGGAATCTACAAATTGAAAGATAGGTGATCATTGTTCCCGAGTTGATGATAGTTCCTCCTCTGTTGGATATACTCATTGCAGGGACATAGACGATCGTATCCCCAATGTTGGTTCATGTAATAGAATGTCGAGATTGAAGGATCTATTAGTAGCGTGGTGAATTGCAAACTGGAAGTGGATGTGGCATCTGCCTTCCCAAGAACAAGGGATCCCGGAGATGCAGATGACTCCAAGATCGGGAGACAATAAGAAAACATGTTGCCAATTAATTCAATGGTGGTGGGCTGATTCAACAATGAAAGTAGTCCACCTCCCAATCCCATAAGCCTCGATGTTGATGTACTTTCTTTGCTGACAGTGTAAGCACAACCAAATGAGAAATTAGGAAGTTGTTGAGAACTGAGAATGATTGTATCCAAAGAAACCAGACCGCTAACCTCACCGGTGAGAGATCCAACTCCATAGTTGAGATCAAATTCACATTTCTACTGCGTCCCACAAGACGTATATGACAAAGGAATTCCTTGCTGACATGGCTCTGAATCACAGGCTAGTGATTCATATGACGAAGACATTGTGGGGTCAAAAGATGAAGCGACAATTGAGACATAGTTCTGGAACTAATTGCATGGATTCCAAGGTATATTACTACCAATGTCTATAAGTGTATATATTTTTTTCTTCAACGTCCCAAAATCGACTTGTATTATGTACCCCCTGTTTTGAATTTACATGCCGACTGAACAGCGACGTTTCCTTCCTCTTCTTTGCCGACTTTGAACGAAAGAGAAATGTGCTTCAAAAATTGGAGGCGACTGGAGTCGGCTTTAATTGATTGATATATCAAACTTTTCCACGTTAGTGTTAGTTTTTCAACATTAAGCTAGCATTATTAGGATCTTTAACTGAGAGAATAACAAGTACAGCAATCAAACACAAGAGACAATGAACACCGTGTTTTTCCTCGGGGAAACCATAAAGGAGAAAACCCCACAAATTCCTCAGAGACAGAATTAGCACCAAAACAGTAAAAGCTTAAAACAGTGAGTGATCTCTCGACAACAGTAATCTTCTTCTTGTCTAGCCCCAGTGTCTTCTCCTTCCTCAACTATGCGCTACACTTGAGTGTGGATGAGTTGTGTGATAAATAGAGACTCCAATTCTCTATTTATACTAATCCCAACATGACTAAAACCATACCAGGGCTGACCTCTACTAGGAGAGTCTAATAACCCTAGTGCCTCAAAACTGTAGGGACTTTAACCCTTAGACAATCGAAGGGTTACCCACTATGACTTTACATGACTTGTTTACATTATTGATTCTCCCGATCAGAACATCAGGTCATGACAACATGACTCAATTACATTATAGATACATCCCGAAATAGACATCAGGTTACAATACATAAGATACATAGATGAATACATTTCGAAGTTACAAATACATCAACACTCCCTCTTAACTAGGAAGGTATTCTTTCGACAAAATTTTTAGCACTCGTATTCTTCTCTGTATCAACTAGATCATCTCATCATCTGCATCTCAAGTCTTCTAAGTCTTCAAGTCATATTCATCTTCAATTCATCTTCATCCCAAGTCATCTTCATTCTTTGAATCTGGATCATCATGGGACATCATCACTGGATCTGGATCATCACTGGGCATCATCACTAGATCTAGATCATCACTCAATCCGGATCATCAATGGGCATCATCACTGGATCTGGATCATCACTGCTGGATCATCATTACTGGATCCCGATCATCACTCGATCTGGATCATCACTGGCTATCATCACTGGATCTCGATCATCACTCGATCTGGATCATCACTGGTGCTATCTCATGATTCTTCTCGTCACAGGAATTTCTACAGAGCTAGCCCTTTTTCATGCTGGTTGTAGGCCTAGCCTTCATGTAGGTCTTCTTCAACACTTATATCTAACCTACTCGTCATAATGGCATAGTACTCACATCCATCCAGGCTTGAACACATCCTACTCACAATGATGGAATATTTCTATACTTTCATCCAGGCTGGAACACATCCTACTCACAATGATGGAAGATTTTCTCACTTTCATCTAGGATGGAACACATCCTACTCACAATTATGAAAGACTCTCATCTAGGATGGAACACATCTTGCTCACAATGATGAAATATTTATGCACTTCCATCCAGGACGGAACACATCCTACTCACAATGATGGAATATTTTCTCACTTTCATCCAGGCTGGAACACATCCTACTCACAATTATGAAAGACTCTCATCCAGGCTGGAACACATCCTTCTCACAATGATGAAAGATTTCTACACTTCCATCCAGGCCGGAACACATCCTACTCACAATGATGGAAGACTCTCATCCAGGATGGAACACATCCTGCTCACAGTGATGAAAAGGCCCTGCACTTACATCCATCCAAGCAGGAACACATCCTGCTCACAGTGATGGAAGGGCTCTACACTTACATCCATCCAGGCGAGAGCACATCCTACTCACAGTGATGGAAGGGCTTGCACTCACATCTGATCTTGTAGGAACCAATACTATAGTCATATTAGAATGGCTCCAAGTCCTCCTCGACTAAGCTACCTGGTAACTGACTAGGTGCCTCAATTCTCCTAAAGAATGGCAGTTTCCCTTACATCTGACCTGCTCATTGAAATGGCCGACACTCACATCTAACATGGAAGGAACTTAATCCTTTAGCCATGACAGAATGGTTCAACACTTACATCTGATCAAGTGGGAACACATCCCTCTATCACATCAAAATGGCTACTCAGTCCTAGACTGAGTGTTCCTAGTACCTCACCGGGAAAATCCATTCAAAGAATGGCAATTGCCCTTACATCTATCCCACTCAACAAAATGTCCAGCGCTCATATCTGACATGGAAGGAAGCAATCCTCTCACCATGACAGAATGGCTCAGCCCTTACATCTGACCTACTCGTCAGAATGGCTACTAATCTCATCACTCATATCTAACATGGAAGGAACCAATCCTCTCACCATGACAGAATGGCTCAGCCATTACATCTGACCATGGAAGGAACCAATCCTCTCACTATGTCAGAATGGCTATGGGACTCATCACTTTCCATTGGAGGAACCTCGATCTAGAGAACACCAAGATTCTCCCCGAAGTACTCGAACTTCACCCTATCTAATGGCTTCGTCAACACATTAGCTATATGTTCCTCTGTCGCAACATACTAGAGCTTCACTGCTCCCTTCTGCACCATATCCTTGATATAGTGATACTTGATATCGATATGCTTCAACTTGTCATGGAACACTGGATTCTCTGACAACTTCACGCAACTCTGGTTGTCACAATGTATACAAGTAGCATCCAACTGGAGATCAAAGAAATCAGACAGTAGCTTCCATAGCCATACTGCCTCACAACTAGCTGAACAAGCTGCGACATACTCTGCTTCAGCTGTACTCAGTGCCACACAGGATTGCTTCCTGCTAAACCAAGAGATCACACCTAATCCCATACTGAAGCAACACCCTGAAGTGCTCTTCCTATCAATGGCACTGCCTGCCCAATCTGAATCAACATAACCCTCCAGGTTAATCTTCTGATTCACATCGTACTTGAGCCCATAATAAATTGTACCCCTTAGGTACCTCAAAATATGCTTTGCAACAATCAAGTGAACATTTCTCAGATCTGTCAAGAACTGGCTCAAGGTGTTCACAGCAAAGCAAATGTCTGGTCTCGTGTTCGTCAGGTACATCAATGACCCAATCATCTGACGATACATCATAGCATCAACCGACTCTGATGAAGCATCACTCAATAGCTTCAGGTTTGATGCCATAGGTGTGGCCATAGCCTTGCAGTCCATCATCCCAAACCTCTTCAGGATCTCTACTGCATACTTCCCTTGTCCAAGGAAGATTCCATCTGTACTCTGCCACACCTCCAAACCTAGAAAGTAATGCATCATCCCCAAGTCCTTCATTTCGAACTCAGCAGCAAGATTTCTCTTCGTATCAGCAATCAACCCATCCGTACCTATCAAAAATAGATCATCTACATACAGTAGAAGCATCACTGGGTTGCCATCCTCAACCTTGTAGTAAAGGTTGGAATCTTCTTTACTCTTGGTAAAGCCCAAACTAGATAGAAAGGTGTCAATTCTACTGTACCAGGTCATGGGCGCCTGTTTCAAACTGTACAGAGCTTTCCTCAATCTGCACACATGAGACTCCCTCTCATGTGTCTCAAAGTCGAGTGGCTATTCTACATACACATCCTCTTCCACTACACCATTCAAGAAAGCAGTCTTGACATCCATCTGGTGTATCTTCCATTTCATCACTGCAGCTAGAGAAAGTACTGATCTGATGGAAGTGTATCTGGCTACAGGTGCAAAGGTTTCTTCATAGTCTATTCCTTCTTTCTGAGAGAAACCCCAAGCTACAAATCTTGCTTTATATTTCTCAATGCTACCATCTGCAGCATGCTTGATCTTGTAGATCAATTTGGAAGTTACAACTAACTTCCCGTTTGGTCTTGGGACAACATCCCAAACATCATTCTTCATGATCGATTGGTATTCTTCGATCATAGCATCCTTCCATTCTTTCCGTTCTGTCGCTTCTTCATAACTAGAAGGTTCTTTATCAATGAAATCACATAGTAAGGCTACATACCCAGAGAAGGATCTAGTCCTCTTTCTTTCTCTGTGATTCTCTTTTGGAGCCCCATACCTTTCCGCACCTTGGATAAGTTCACATACCCAAGCAGGTTTACTCTTATGAGGATTCTTCTCCAGAGGTGGATCTACAGGTCTTTGTGGTTCTTTCAAATCTCGATCTTCTTCTTGAGTTTCTTCGTTCATGGTTGTATCATGAACTCTGGGTGCTTTTGCTTCTTCAGGTTCTTCAGTAGGTCTCTTTCTAGATTTGTTGTAAGATGTGTCTTCATCAAATGTCACATCCCTACTAATGTCAATTTTCTTGTCTCCTGGGAAATATATTCTGTAAGCCTTCGAGCTTTCGGAGTATCCCACAAATATACCCTTCTTTCCTGAAGGATCTAAATTTGTTCTCTTCTCTTTTGGAATGTGTATGTATACAGGGTAGCTGAATATTTTGAGATGGCTGAATTCTGATTTCTAGCCAGAGAAGACTTCTTCAGGAGTCTTGTTCTGAAGTACTCTATGTGGAGTACGGTTCTATACATACACCGTTGTTTTGGCAGCTTCCACCCAAAGATGCATAGGAAGATCTTGATCATGAAGCATGGCTCTTGCAGCGTCCATGATAGTTCTGTTCTTCCATTCTGCAACCCCATTCTATTGTGGATTATAAGGAATGGACAACTCCCTCTTCATCCCTGATTCTTTGCATAGCTCTTTGAATTCATTCAAATTGAATTCTCCGCCATTATCTGATCGAAAAGTCTTGATCTTCTTTTCAGTTTGGTTCTCGATCAAGGCTTTGAATTCCTTGAATTTGCTGAATACTTCGTCTTTGTTTTTCATGAAGTAAACCCATGTCTTCCTAGAAAAATCATCAATAAAAGAAACATAGTATGCATACCCGCTTAGTGAGTTTGATGACATCGGACCGCATACATCGGAGTGGATAATTTCTAGTATGCCTTTGGATTTGTTTTCACTGCTGGGAAATGTCTTCGTTGTATTCTTTCCTTTTGCACATCCTTTGCAGACCCCATCATGTTTTTCTTGGAATTCTGGAAGACCTTCAACAGCTTTGCTTGCAATAGGTAGTGCTCTGTAATGCACATGTGCAAGCCTTCTATGCCAAAGCTCATTTGGCTCTACTGTGTCATGGACCAAGGCTTGTTCTGGATGACCCTTCAATTTGTACAAACCTCCTTCTTGTTCTCCAATCACCACTGCATCATCGATAGTCTTACCTCTTGGCCACATGATGACTTGACCATCTATGAATGCAACCCTCATTCCTTTTGCATCCAATGCTGATATGGAGAAAAGGTTCTTCTTAAGTCCTGGCAAAAACAATACTTCTTTCATTGTTAGAGACTTACCAGAGTCTAGTTTATATGAAGATTCCCCACTACCTTTTATTGGATATTTGTAGTCATCTCCTAGCTTCACCTTATGAGGTGATTCATGTTTTGACAATCTCACAAAAGATTCCTTGAATCCAGTCATATGTTTGGAAGCCCACTGTATATAAGCTAGTCATCACTACCACGAGTAATGTTACCTGTGAGAGAAGAAATCAAAACATATTCATCCTCGCTTAAAGAATCTTCACTTTCATATCTGGATCTCTTCTTGGATGGTTCATCAACCTCTACAGCATGAGCATGATGTCTTCTTTTGTTCCCCTTCTTCTTATGAGAGTGGACCTTGTTCTTAGGACAATCTTTTGAAAATTGTCCTATTTCATCAAATGTATAACATCTTAATCTAGATGGGTCCTTTCTATTGTTATCTCTATGATGAGGATTCTTACCTTTGAAGTGATGAGTTTTTCTTCTGCCTCTCTTGGAGTGAACTGTGAGAGCTTGATCTTCACTTCCCATCTTCTCTTCTTGAGCTGCTATCCGAGCTTCTTCTTGAGAGAACTCTTCCCATAGTCTGTTGAACTTGACTAACTTATTTCTAGCATGGATTCCTTGGATGAAAGAATCCCATGACCTAGGAAGGCCATTCAAGGTAGTCATCACAATCTCTACATTTTCCACTTCTTCATCAATAGCTTCTAATTGTTCCTTGATCTAAGAAACCCTTGTGAAGTAGGACTGGATAGTCTCTGCATTCTGAATCTTCACATTCTTTAGTTGATTCCTCAGAGTCATCTTCTGGTTTATGTTCTTCCCTTCAAACAATTTGGTTAGGGCATCAAACATAGCTTTAGGTGTCTTGAGAGAGGACACCTGTGGGATAAGGTGATCCTTGATAGAATCAGCAATGATTCTCTTTTCCATAACCATCTTCTTCTTATGTAAGGCCTTTACCTCATCTCCCTCTAGAGCTGGAACCTCCTCATGGATGTAGGAGTCTAACTCATTCTCTTCCAGGACCAGGGAGATCCTATACTTCCACGCTCGGAAGTTATCAGCTCCCTCAAGCTTTTCATCAAGCTTGGTATGATGAAACATCTTAACTGAGAACCTCAAATGGAAATACAAAATATTTTAGATCTTACTAGGTCAAGATGTTGGATCTGAAACTTGAGCTAAAATCCTATAGAGTTGGTTCAGGAGCAGATTAGGGTTTTTCTTTTTCGGAGTTCTGTCCACCCAAATTCCTTGAATTATATCCCTAAATTCGATTTTGGGGAGGAGATCAATCCAGGCTTGGGCTCACTGAAAAATTCTTCTTCTGTGAAAAGCCCTAATTTTCGGTAGTAGTGTGAGGTCCAAAACTGAAAAACCTCAGAATTGGATTCTGCTTCGATAGAAATATGCGCTCTAAGGAGGAGAGTTATTCCACCTTAATTTTGCTGAAAATATGTGGAGGAAGATCCACAAACTAGGAATCCCTAGTTCCCGCAACTGCACAGTGTCTTCTTCTCAGGTTAGCTCTGATACCATGTTAGTTTTCCAACATTAAGCTAGCATTAAGGATCTTTAACTGAGAGAATAACAAGTACAACAATCAAACACAAGAGACAATGAACATAGTGTTTTTCCTCGGGGAAACCATAAAGGAGAAAACCCCGCAACTTCCTCAGAGATGGAATCAGCACCAAAACAGTAAAAGCCCAAAACAGTAAGTGATCTCCCGACAGCAGTAATCTTCTTCTTGTCTAGCCCTAGTGTCTTCTCCTTCCTCAACTATGTGCTACACTTGAGTGTGGATGAGTTGTGTGATAAATAGAGACTCCAATTCTCTATTTATACTAATCCCAACATGACTAAAACCCTACCAAGGCTGACCTCTACTAGGAGAGTCTAATAACCCTAGTGCCCCGGAACTGCGGGGACTTTAACCCTTAGACAATTGGAGGGTTACCCATTATGACTTGACATGACTTGTTTACATTATTGATTCTCCCAATTAGAACATCAGGGCATGACAACATGACTCAATTACATTATAGATACATCCCGGAATAAACATCGGGTTACAATACATAAGATACATAGATGAATACATTCCGAAGTTACAAATACATCAACATTTAGGAGGTCGGAATGGTGAACCCTCGGAATAAATATGCATTAGGGGAAAACTAACATTACTTCCATCCAAGTTTCCCAATTTTCTATTGAAGGCTTTGTTGCTACTTGGAAATTTTATAGCCATAGTCTTAGCTACTCCATACATGATTGCAGCGAGGCAGACAATCGCTGCAAACTTCATCATTGTGAAGAAGCTCATGGTATTCTATTCCTACAAAACACCTTTCCTCCACTCCACGTCACTTGTTTCTTGGATTTGTAAAGGCGGAGAGGTGTATGTTTTATAGTTATCCCTCGATGCATGCCTTTCCTTTTTGTATATGGATGATTTTTTTTTCTAACCCGGAGAACCTCTCCAAGCAACCTACCGAGCGCCGTCGAATTTCCACCTGTATACCAAACTCTCGACCTGGGGCTAGGATAAATATTGAACAGGGCTTCCATCAAGAGTACAACCTCCACCGCAGTCACACAAAAATTTTCTGGGGTGCAGCACTATTCTACTAACACCTCCCCCACAGGAATCGAAACCGGGCTTCCGCCAGGTTTATACACACGGTATTTACATCAACATGAAATTTTATAATGAAATTGCAATTTAATAAATATATGCAATTGGATCATCACTTCAAAACTTTATTCATCTTCTACTAATAAACGATATCGACAAGTCTTTCAAAATCGATGGTTGCCTTATTACATACGTCGAATTTACTATTCCACTTGACAGAACCATCTTTTCGAACGTGTTTTATTGGGCATTGTCTCGTCTGCTGTGATATTTTGAATTGAAACTAATCGGTGAAGCTTTACTTGAACCTCCAGTTTATATTGAAATTATAATTTAATTAAATATGATCAATCATAGATGTTGCATCTTTATTTTCTACAACGTTACTAATGGCGTCAACAGGTCAGTCAGACACTTTGAAACTTATTTTCTAAATGGACTTTTCGCGTTGAGGCAGTGCAGGAGGGTTGTTCAATGAGAATATCCAACTGCCTCCCGCACTTGCCTCGAGGAATGCAAAAATTCTGTCTTCTAACAACTCGCCATACTTGGAACAACTTGGAATACTTTCAATGTTGGAATTAGAGTAGTCACGAAAGGTCATTTAGGGAGTGTGAACAAAAGAAAACCCTATCGTTCACATACGATGCATTTTGGAAAGTTCACCTAGACTTTTTGACTTGAAAAGTGCCGACCGGGATCTCTATATGTTATGAGTTGCTGAGAGTTGTATAAATATTTAATGTTAATTTTTGTAATCTAAAGTGAGGTTTAAGAGAGCATGGATTGATGTATATGCTGTTGAATGTAGTGGTTTAAAAGAGTCGATGAAATGTAAGAATCTAACACCTTCCTCTAATGGATGGGTTAAAGTGTTTAAGTTTTTTTTTATATACAAACGCTCTATTAAATTGCTTACATTTTTTATTTAACACATAAATGGTAAATTATTTGATAAAACCCAGTACACAAGGAAGAGGGTCACTGAACATGTAAATCGTGTTCTTCTCTATAGCCTTGGTCTAAGAACAATGTTCTCCTCTATAGTCCCAGTCTGATGCCTTGCTCAATCCGAGTGTACAAGGAGGAGGACTTGTTGGAAAAATCAATGCACAATTTCAGGTAAATGTTTTTCTCTTGAACATTAATGCACAATTTCTGGTAAATGTTTTTTCCCAATTTCTGGTAAAACCATTTCCCTCCAAAACCACTATGTTAATATTTAAATTTTTACTTTCCTTACTGTTAATATTTCATACACCTACTATGTTTCCCAAACATAAGATGTGAAAAAGAAACCCCTTACCATAGATAATTTTAGGGGCTATATACAGCCCATGGGCTATATTAAGGGGGTTACCAAAATTTAGTGGGTTATTTTCTTATATGGAAAGGGTTTTTTCAGCTAAAATATATTCCCCCAATATTGATTAGAAAACAAATAAATCCAAAATGAATAGCCTCCAATATATTAATGGGGAAAATGAAAAAAAAAAAAATTCTCCCTAGCAAAATATCCCTCCAATCTATCTTTCGCTCATAATTTCCCTCCATTTTCCTTGTAATTCAGGAATATGGTTGCAATTTTGTGTTTTTTTAGTCAATTTCATGTGATACCATCTTTGAGCCCTCAGTTTCTAATATTGAAGGGAAAATAGGGGTTTCTTTGTGCTATAGCTACAATGATACATAATTCACCCACATCGGATTGCACTTGCAGGGTGAAGGTTATGGTTGATATGATTCCACTTTAAATTCTTATTTTTCTTGAGATTTTAATCTCTACATAACATCTCCATTGCCAAAATATTGGGTCTTGAAGGGGAATGCCGCACATGCAATTTATCAGATAATACAAACTCACATAACACTTTTTATCCAATAATTAATGTGGCATGCTTTTTATGTTTTTTATCCACAGTTACAATATATTATTATATTGCAAATTTACCTTTTATTATTGATTCCTTTTTAGGCATGTTGAATTCTAGGGCAGTCTAGATTCTTGGGGCTCATTTTCTGTTATTAGGGTTTTATTCTATCCTAAGATTATTGGTTCCATGAAAGTGTTATAAAGCTTAAAAGATATGATTTATTTTATGCCTTGTCATGTTTAAACTATATATTGTCATTTATATATTTTTAGTAGATGCTACTCTTGATGGAGAGATGTCACATGGATTTGATAAATTCAGACTGAATTTGACCTAGTTGTTTAAAATTTGATTTTATTAAGATCTTGATTTGCAATTATTGTTGGATATAAGGTGTTAATGAGAGTGTATAGGATCATATTTTATGTCTTTTATTGTTGATGTTTGGGATGTTGGTAATATAAATGAATGCACACACATTATAATGATGGGGTACTATGGAATGGTCATTATTTTGGATGTATTCTTGTAGAGTTGTCCAAAGATTTATGGTAGATTCTTTTATTTGTATTGAGAAGTTTGTGACTTGTAGATTTTTTATTCATATTTTGAAGTTCGTCAATTTTATTTGTGGCCTAAATTTGTTGGGTTTGGCAGTTGTTTTACGATATATGTTTTTGTAACATTCATTCAAAAGTAAAATGTTTTTTGGTGATTTGTTTTGATATGTAATTGTTATCATCATCCAAAAATTGATCTAGTTATGTATGACAAATTTATCATTTAGTTGGGACATGATAGATACTTCATTTACATCATGGTTCTAACACACCTAGAACTAAAAAATAAATATTTTTATTTATTTCAGAAAAAAAATTATGTTAAATTTATTATAAATTTTTTATGACCAAGTTGGTCAAGGATGACTGTAATTGAAGAATTATTTATTTTAATAATCAAATAGAAGAGACACCTATCCAAGGGAAACTATTGAACGAGTGTTCACTGACCCACTAGGAGGAATGAGCAGTTGTAGAAGGTTGGTTGACAAGTGAAAGCACTAGAATTTCACTTTCTAGTTGTTGCAGGAAGCAAAATCCCACCCGGCTCATTGGCGCTTCACTTGTTTTGAAGTCAAATGTTTTAAATTGGAGGTCACGAGTTCAAATCACACCCGTCTTTACCCATGTCCCATGCTTGCAGGGTGTGTGGGGCACTTAGGGTTATAGTGGTAGTGATATTGGGTCCTTGGACCTCATGTCATGCGAGCATCGACCCAGTGTCCAATTGTCAATTCCCCTAGCAAAAAATAAAAATAAAAATAAAACAATGCCCAAGGGATAAAACCCCAACCCACCAATGCTGCTGCGAAAGAGGAAGTGGGTAAAAATAAAAATTGTTACCCATGTTTTATTTACTAGGGTGACCACTCTAATCACCTATTCCCTCTGATGGAGGATGTTCACAAGAATTTGGTGCAATGTGGAAATCCTTCTCCACCTATTGTCCTTACCCACCCCTTCCCTAAAAAATAACAACAAATAATAACAATGCCTCCCACACCCTCGCAAGGGGGCACACATGACTAACACCATTTTGGGGGTCCTTCATCCAATGCATATGTGTTCTTATAAGACATCACTTTACAAAAATTCTCTAAGAACTATGAATCCTCAGGTAAATTTTCAACCATTGATGAGATCATCGCCTCATAACTCGATGATTCTCACCACATTGAGAATCCTACTCATGATCCATTCCCTCTCCTTCCTAATGGATTGGTTAAGGGTTCTAACCTTCTTTCGAGAGATTCCCAACACTACAACATTGTAGAAGACTCGACGCAATCCCCTTGTGCCATATCAGCTCTAGAAGTGCTCCAAAGTTTTCCTAGGAAGAAGAAGGCGTTGTTGAGCATAATCGATGGCATCGACTTGTCTGACACTAATATCATTGCTTTCAATTTTGAAAAGTCTACACCAAGGATTCCCCCTCAAGTGGAATTCCAAATCCCAGTCAAGTCACAAGGGATCACCATCTATCACACTGTTGTTGATGAAGTAGCATCCACACATGTCATGTCTACATCTTGTTGTAAAGCTTTGGGTACCCCTACTTTGGCCCCTTCCCTTACCATGATGCAAGCCTTTGACAAACACTTATTCCAACCAAAAGGGATCATCTTGGGTTTCCAGTTGAGTTAGGAGGGAAGACTGTGAACGCAAATGTGGAGGCTTTTGATTCACCATTTGATTACAATATATTTTTTCTAGGATGGATTTAATCCTATTCCATGCACGTAGTGGTCAAATTCTTTCTCCTCAATTCATTTAAAATCAACAACTTAATTATACCATGGTGAAAAATATTGTGATGAATGATCTGGATGATTTTTCACTATCATAGCCATCTTGGCTAAGATTTTAAATAGATACAAGGGTAGGCTCAATTTTGATGTCTTTGTAATATGAAGAAGGAAACGCAAATGATACCTGTATATTGTGGCAAACCTTCCCTCACATGTTACATATCTCTTGATAATACCTAAAACATGTCTCCATTCTTCCTTTAACGCACTAAAGTGAATGCCTTTACTCCAGTCTAAGGTTTCAGACCCTGGCATGAGAAACAAGCTTAAATTTGCTTCAAAAGAGATTTTTTTGAACCATTTCTCACTATCTATAGGAAAATATGTTGCCTCTATAATGGATGTTTTGAAAACTTCAAAATTTAGTCTGGTGAAATCAACCTGAGTACCTGTAAATTTCCTAGCAAATTCCTGAGAAGCTTCCATATTATACCCTTTAATCTTTTCAAAGAAAGTGAACCAACCAACATATTTAAACATTTATGTGCATTGTGGATGCTCTTTATCCCACTGAGTATTAACAGGTTCAAACCTGCATGGTTTTCCACGCATCTTCTTCATGTTGTTAACATATACACACTAGGTTATGATTATTAGACAAAGCATAATCTCAGCGTATTTTAATGAAACATGCATTTACAGGTGTTAATCATATTTCATGCAATCAATTTAGCATTTTTTGGAATGAAACCCCCATTAACATCGTAATGACTGCAGAAGTTTATAATACTGAATTATATAGTCACATCGAGACATTGTTTAATGAACATATGAGAGCTACAAACTTCAAAGATCATATCCATTTACGATTTATGATCTAATCATGACATTGAACACCTGTCCTTCTTAGCAATCCGACATCGCTGACACATGCAACTTCATAATAACGTATTGTCGGAATGTGGTGATTACAGTTGTCTCACACTTTGAGCAATTATTTAAATTTAAGGATAATAATTAAATGAAATTTTGAAATAAATACTATTTTAAAGATCTAAAATACCAAAAAGAACCAAAATAGGGATAATTTTAGGGGCGAATTTTAGCCCAATGGGCTATTTTTCGATGTTTTTCTCCCAAAAAAGATTCATCTTTTTGCATTTTTTGAAGCCCCGTTTTGCCCAATTTTGATGGGATAAAAAAATTTCACCCTAAAAATCGCCAAATTATCATATAAACGATATAAAATCCTTGGAAATTAAAATGGTTTTTGAAAATATCACCAATCATTTTATAGTTGTCATTTTAAGAATTGGTAATATTCGTCAACATTTATACACTCTTAAATAAGTACGATTCCTTAAAATCATCCCTGGTAGGAAAAAAAACAATATTTGGAAAGTTTTAGGAAATAAACTAATAGCATAAACAAACATATAAGGTTTTCATTTTAAGATTACAACTCTAGTACTAAGAGGTTCATTGCATAGTTATAGTTTTTTTTCTCCATAAAGTTTATAAACATAGTGATATGAAAAGAGCAAATGCTATGTGTCTTGGTTTATTGTTTTTTTTCCTTGTTTTCATATAATAGAATGAAGCTTGAACGTCTTGTACATGACTCATTTCTTGCTACTCCTGAAATTGTTTGGCACTACTGCATAACTAGCTCTTAAGGTACATGCATGCTTCAAAACCATTTGTGAATTCAAACCAACAAAGAACTCGACATTTCTGACTTCTTATTATTTTACTTTTCTTTACTTCCTTTTTTAGCTGGATGTCATAGAGAAAGCTATAACAAATGCAAAATTTACTATGTGCAAACTTTGGAACTTACATCTGAACAAGTTAAAGTTGCCAAGACATCTAAATTGTAGGAAATGGAAAGCAATTCACGAGCCATCCTAATTCTCGACCCATCTATTAGCCTTCTTTTTCTAATTCTGAACTATGTTGTAATCCTTTGTGTAGGCATGACCTACAAATACATATAGATGTAAAAGACATTGGATTATAATCCAAATTGCTTTTGTTCATTAGAATTGTTTTTTTCTCTAGTGCAATCATTTGGAAGTTTAGCTATTGGACAGTATTTGATATTGTTCATAATCCAAACTATTGTCCAATAATGTTTTGTGTTTCCCCAATCTAAGTTTCCTTCTAGTTTCAAATTTCATCTTCAGAATAATGTCATCCTTTGCCTTTATCGAACAAAACATAGCATTCAAACTAGCATAGTCTTAGTGTTTTCTCTCCTAACTTAAAAGATACAACAAAAATAATAATACAGCCTCATATTATAATTTTTTTTCTTCATTCATTTTGAATTAAAGATAGATATGAAGTCAAGCTACTAGTTTTTTTCTTACTTATTTTCCAACACAACGCAAAACCAATCTCATGTTCTTTAATGCCAAACATTAATCATATTTAAAAAAAAAAAATTACCTTGTTTTCCTATGTTGCAATGCTAAATTGTTCTGAATTTACTTCATGCCAAATTGTTCGCATGCCTTGAATTCATTTCCATCGCATTTTTTTTTTCAATTGTTTGATAAACCTGTCCAACAAATTCATGTTTTCTGACCTTGCCTTGGAGGGACATCATCACTTTATGACTATGGTTATTTATACATAGAACTTGAAAAAATCTATAATAATAAAAATATACAAATATATTTCTATGACTATCATTAATATTATTTTTATTTATACATAAAACTTAAAAAAATCTATAATAGTAAAAATATACAAATATATTTATATGACTATCATTAATATTATTTTTATTAGACATTTTTATTTTAACAAATAAAAAATTTAAAAACAATACTAAATATTAACATTGAAGTTTAATGTGTTAATTCACCAATTGAGAGGGTTTCAATGACATTAAGACTATAGCAGTGTGATAGATCGAATCTAAATCTGAATGGCATTATGTATTTGCTTAATTTACTTATTTAAACTACACACAAACTACAAGGCTTTTAGGTAATACAAGGTGAATCAATAACAAATAGGGGTGTCATAATCAATGGGATTCGCTAGAAACATTAAGTGTTTACAACCACATAAAACCTAGTCATATAAAATAATAAATTATCACTTATTTCATCCATCACATTTAGATTGTGTGTAATTTTTCAAGCTTGGTTTCCATAGCTTTCTTTCATCGAACAGACCACCCCTGATATTCCATTGGAATCAAGGGGCTACGGGTGACCTCAGAATTGGACATCGAGTCAATGGGGTCCCCGCCATCTTATCGATGCGTTATCCGATGGCTCCCTCAAAGCTTGCTTGTGAGGAACAAAGGATTATGATCTTTTGGAGCTTATAAAGTTATTTCTAAGGATTATGAACTTTTAGAGCTTATAAAGTTATTTCTATGTGTGAGAATTCTTTAAAGATTGTTATTTGTCAAAGTAATTTAAGTTGTTTGGAATAGTTGTGATTAAAGTTTGTTACTTGTCAAAGTAATTTATGTAGTTTGATGAAGAGTATAATCATTGATGAAAGATTGTTATTATAGAAATAGTTTATAAAGGAAAAAAATAATTGGATTATTTTTTTATATTTATTTTTATTTTTATGTGGATATATGTTTTTATTTGAGATTTGGAGTGGATTACGGTCTATGCTTTTTCACTTACGAATGAGGATGAAACATGTGTACTATCGAGATTGATTTTATGATAATTGTTTAAAATTAGAAATAAACAATTTTAAAAAGGAATATAAAAAATAACTGATAGCTAGATTGATAGATAACCTGTAGTAATACATAGATAAGTCATAGCTGATAACATGTAGCTAGACATGGATAAGTTGTTAATTAAAAAAAAATTCCAACGGGTACCTTATTAGAGTAATATTTGAAGGAATACTACAAGAAAACATCTTCCCAAAATCAAGTTCCAAAAACAATTTCCAGCACAAACAAAGGTGCCAATCATCAAGGACAGAAATACCATATAAAATAGATTGAAAGCAAAGAACTTTGCCAAAACAAAAAAACAAGGATGTAACTATTAAGTATCAACATCTTCAGAATAATAAAATAGGATGAACCTTTTTCCACCTAAGTTCCTTCAATACTTTCTTTCCATAGTAGAAGACCGACCTTAGTAGAAAGTGCCCCTTTAGAGAGAGACTCAACATATTTATTATGCTCAATGTAGAAATGATTGATTGCAATATCATGAAAATGAGCCAAAATAGTATTTGTCATGTAACACCAATGTTCAAGAGAGATAACATGTAGTGGACATATAAAAAGTTTTATTGATGACTTATTCTTTTTTTCATTCCCATTATGTCATGTTTATTGTGCAAATTCAAAGATTGAGAAAAGAAGTTTTATTTTGGAAAAGAGCATTCCAACAACAAAATCATCGTCTTTCGTAACTTTTCTCTATATTTTGTTTAGCTCACTTGGTTGAAAGTTACTTTATCACTAGTACATATGGCTCAAAAGTTCCATGAAATATTTCCAAGAATAAGTTAAAATCGAAATTTTCTTGGATAAACAGATAAAAATTTTGTAAAAAAATGTTATGGCCCTCGATAATCATCTCTATAGCGACAGAAATAACAGTTCATCGCTCATCGCTACAATGACGGTAAAATTAACATCAACATAAACAGACATCATAGTAATAGTCATTGAATTTAATTAAATCCTATTGTAATCATGGGTATGGTTAACCACAAAAAACCTATTTTTCTATTGATTGTTTTATCTTTGATTTGAAGAGTCTGATACTGGTTTAACACATCGAATTTTTTATCTCCTTTGATTTCCTTGTTAGTACTTTTAAATCATCATAATCATCATCATAATAATCATCATTATCATTAATGTTATAATCATCATCATCATCAATGTGATCATCAACATCATCATCATCAACATTATCAGTATCATCGTCAACATATGTGAAGGAAAGAGAGAAAAATAAATTGATTTTTAGTGATCCAACCCATTACTAATTGGTTCTACTAAATGATTAATATAACATAAAACAAATTTAATTATACATAATGGTAAGTAAATGATGCATCAACTTTGAAATTAAACTAAATTTTAATACTAAGATGTGTAACAATATCTCATCTATTTTTTTTATAATATATAAAGAATTATTATTTTTTATTTTTTATAATATTAACACTCTTTAAATATAGAGATATGTTGAATACTTATAAAAATATAGAATAAAAAGTATTTTAAAAATAAATTTAAATATTATAAAAGATAGAGATATGTTGAATAGTCATTGTCATCATGATCTTCATCTTCATAATTATAATCATCATCATCTTCATCTTCATTGTTGTCATCATCATCATCATCATCATTAGCATCATCATCATCATACTCATCCTCATCTTCATCCTCATCCTCATCCTCATCCTCATCCTCACCATCTTCATTGTTATCATCATCATCATCATTATCATCAACATCATCATCACTATAAATAAAATACCTTAAGGTATTCCTCCCTTGAGCATGTTCGAGGTAATGAAATTTTAGGATGTTCTTTTTTTACAAAACACCTCCAAAACTTCAATTGTCATGACCTACAAATAACCCCTATTATTTATAACATACAAACATAACCTTTATAACCCTTGGCCCCTAAATTTTTGCCACTTTAATCTATAACCTTANCTAATCCTTATAAACCAAAATCCTGACAGCCACTAACACCTATAAGCCCTTGGTTCTATACACCTTAATCATTACCCCCTCATCTAACTAAACCTTAAACTCTATATCACTTTACCCTTATAAACTCTAATCCTATAGATTATATTCCCTAACCTTTGTAACCCATAAGGCATACATCCTGTGAATTACCATAAATATTAACCCCTATAACAAAATATAACCCACATCCAAACCAAAGGATGTATTCCCACCATTAGCCAACCCATCCCATGAGCCAAAGTCAATTTTTGGTCTGAACTTGCTACAGTCATTTTTGGTTTGAACTGTCTCATATCGTGAGCAAAGAGATGCAGCCAGTCAATCTCTGCAACCTTGGGTTATTGCAATCGAGTACATCCCGTGAGACAAAGTCATTTTTATGTCTGAACTCTCCCATCCCGTGAGAAAAAATGACCCATCCATTCGATCTATGCATACTAGGTTTATTGTGTTTGTGTATGGGAGCAGAAGGCAGAGTATAGAAACCCATATGGTTCTTAGTTTGAGCTAGAAACACAGAACATAACTGAGCAAAGAAATACATGAGAAAATGACTCAAAAATTCGTGAGCCCTAAGCCCTAAATATTTATTTTTAATCTCTCTGTATATGTTTGTCATCATTTTTCCTCACCATTTGCGTCAGTTGAAATCCCTCCCCTTGCGACTTTTCCCTTTCTCACACTATCCATTTTCTTGAAACCCGTCCCCTCATGGATTTTCCCTTTCTCACTCTATCCATTTTTTTAAACCCCTCCCCTCATGGCTTTTCCCTTTCTCACGCTATCCATTTTCCTGAGATCCCTCCCCTTTCTCACGCTATCCATTTTCCTGAAACCCCTCCCCTTTATCACGTTATATGAACAATACAACATCGAATATGAGTCCAAATGTATATGAACAATACAACATTAAATATGAGGAGTGGGAAATAGGAATGATGAGCTAGCATCCAACTAGTGACATGAATAGAATTTCAAATATATTGTTAATTTCACTTATATATTTTACCTATGCATATAGTACACTCTCTAATTTGACAAGTAATTACCATTTTTTTTTAACGAAGACAGATAGTATTGTATATTAACTAAAAAACCCAGATGCTAGCGCATTGGGAGAGCACATCAGGATTTCCAGTTTTGAAAGTGGATTGGTATATCTAGTTCTATTAGCTTGTCTTCTCCGTAGTGTTCATAGTAGTAAACAAGAATAAGAGCTAAATTCCTACTAGATATATTCCAAAATATGAAGACATATTTCCCCAACAGTAGACAAAAAAAAATCTAAAACCTGATTATTTTCCTAGGGAGGTCTCAGAGCTAGTGCCATCGGCAAAGTTTCAGTTGGCTTAAACTTCTTTCTGTACTCAAGATTCAAAGGCCATAGTTCCAACTTGTATCTTGATATGGTCAGTCTGTCTGATAGCTCCTAAATGGATTAGGCTTGCTCCTAATGATGGGTTTCCTCGATGACTCCTTTCTCCCTTTGGATCAATCTGACTCCGTTTAGGTCCTCTACTACCTGCTCTAAACCCTCCCTTGTCTCTCCTTTAAACCACTGAAGCTAGCTCTTTTGGCTGTCCATTTCATCTTTGGCCCTTCATAAATAGTTCCCCATGGCATCCAAGCCATGTTGTAGGTAGGACGGGTCGTTATCTTCACTGGTACCATATTTCCAGTCTGATTATCAGACTCATTGAGCCTCTTGGTGGTGCTCACAATGCTGAACATTGAATCTATTGGTACACAAAGACATTGAGTGAATTCTATATTTCCTTACCAATTCTTGGATGAGTATATGTATTATGATGTCAATATGTTTCCTTGATCCAGTCACCCGTTTCCATGATGAGTGCAATATCTATGGAACACTTTAAATCTCTCTGCTCCTTCATGGCTCACTCCCATTTCATGATTGACGTCATCCTACCTGAATTAGCTTGGTATGAAGACCTCTTCGCATCACTCACCCTAGGCACATACGAATTCATGCGTGTTCTAATTTATATCACTTTTGAAAAGACTATTTTCTCACTGAATTTTTGGACAGGTGTGTCACCTTCGCACACTAACTCCATCTCCCTTAGTGATTCACTTTTGCAGTTTTCCCCTTCGCTCATGGGCAACTTCTCTTTTTCTCATTCCTTTATTAAGGTTGTCCTTCCAACCACCTCCTCGCGTTTAAACTCCACATGCCAGACATCCCACCAGGTGACAGAGTGTGCTATCCCACTAGGAGAGTGGGTCCCACCCGAGTTCATGATTGTTCAGGAGAAGGGTGCTAGGTTCCAATCCAACCGATCTGTTAGCGGCTTGGTCTGCTTCGATGTTGTTTTTACGCAACACATGAAAGAAGATTACATTGTGAAATTTTGTAGCTATGTTCTGGATTCTGATTATGATTTGTCTTAGTTGAATGTCATTCAGCTTGGTTCTTTTGACCATAAAATCAATTAGGATTTGTGAATCTCCTATCAACCTAGTCTACAATATTCCTTTTCTCCAAAGTTGTCATAGTCCCTGCAAGAGTTCAAGACTTTGTCTTGGTTGTTTGTAGCATTACCAAGTCCCCAACCATACTAAAGTTCCATTTTTTCATATGGACCTAAGATAATCCCTTCCCCTCCTGCCGCCCCTAATCATTACCATTGTTGAATGCAATGAAGTTGTGTGATAATGTTGACCTAAGCTGAATATTCATAATATTCTCATTTCATTCATGGGACAAAAAAGTAGTTACCCAAAATATCACACATGTTTCGACTGCATGCTTCTTGGTTTAGTAAGTATTGTACAAAAAAATTGATGCTTGTTTTACTTTGAAATTAAATGCTTTGTCTTAGTTGAAAAAATATTTGTAAGAAAAGTTGTTACTTAGTATGTTATTATATTATATTGTTATTATGCATCTTGGTCAGTACGCCAAGTCAGATGAAGTGTGATGACCTCCTCTCCTATATGGTTAAGTTAGGTTGTTTCTCAGGGGACTGGAAACCCCTTGATGATATCACCTACACATAACCTTCAGGAGCAGTAGGAGGACCGAAGGATCAATTCATCCAGTTAGGACCTTCCTATATGGTGATGATGAAAACAATTATTGTATGGAACATGTGGACTATATACCTTTGAGAGAGAATACCTTGTTGATTACCTTTGTCCTTGTATTCCTCGTTATTAAATTATCCTTTAAGATATTTCCATCTATGATCTCTTTATGTTTGGTGGCTATGTTAAGGCTTCTTGGGTGCTAGGGTTTCATTACACTGTAACTCTTCATATCTTTATGAAGGATCGCTTTTTTATTAAATTGTTAAGTGAACCCTAATGTTGATCTGTGTTCCCTAAAGTTGAACCGAGAGGCTTAGCTACGAGATGGACTATTGATTAAACTTGGAATGTGGAATAAACTTGGATTGCAAGGCTATCCTGAATTGTGGGATAAATCATGGCCAGGTTGTGTCTCAACTGTGGGATGGAACCATGAACTGCTTTGTGGGTCATGGACTCTGTTTCAACCTTTTCTGATCATGGGTTGGAACCATGAACTACTTTGTGGGTCATGAATGTAGAGTGTAGTGTGTAACATTGCTATTTTATTGTACATTGTTATTGTCTAGCTTCATTGGTTATAATATTGTTACTTTACATGACATTTGGTAACGCATTCAACTTTGGAATATATGGAATTAGTGGAATGATCAAGATTTGACATTGTTGTTCCTGAAGCCCTAGTATTTAAAGTTTTGTTGGTCCATTCCCAACCTTTTTCTCCCACTTATTTTCCCAACCAACACCCAAGGGTGGATGATGTAGGCCTAAGAACATATACTTGCTATTTACTTACCTACAATTTCCCTTTCTCGAGGAAACAAAACAATAGTGCAAATAAATTTAAGTTGTTTCTTTTGGATCATGCCAAGTCTTCACTTTGTGGCCGAATTGGAATAATATATTTTCCATGTCTGCAATCATTGATGAATTCAATAACCAACAAAAGAAACCATTAATAAAAATGAAACACAATTTGTAATCATGAAAAAAGTAGAAGAATGAAACAAACTTGAAGGTGAATTCAATGGCAATTATCATTGCCTAATAAAATGCCAACTGCTTTCAGTTAATCCATTAACTCGATTTATAGAATAAGAGATAATGCTTTGCGTGTATGAGAGTTTCTCCTATTTTCCCTCCATAAATTGCAGTAATAATCTTCCCATAGCTATATTTTCCCTTTGAAGCGGAAATTATTATGAGGGAATCTGAGGTTTTTTACAAAACGTTATGATATCATCCCATCTCTTTGTTTTTTAATGGGTATTCCTTAGAGAATTTTTCATCATTCACAAAGAAAAATATAAATAGGGAATTGTTCCACATGAATCTTTTTTCCATGCAAAGGGATGAGTGTGTCTATTTTCCATGTTAATGAGATGTACATGTTTTAATTGCTGGTGTAATATGCCAGCTTTGACCCCATGGTATTTAATTGTGCATGATGTAAATATTGTATGAAAATCATGGTGAGGAGCTCAAGGCCAAGGCCCTGCCATTGATTGATGTTTTGTGGATAGGTGATCAAGTTTGATACCTATGGTTTTGGTGCTAAGTCAAGCACAGTATATATATTTATCATGTAAATGTACAAAATTAATATAATACCACAAGTAGCTATGGAACTGCAAAAATATGAGAGGTGGGGGCATGATTCCACAAGGGATAGGGTGGGGAGTTAGTCAAACCCCCCTGAGCCAATAGGGTGTGACCAAATGTCAATGGGGAAACCCATGAATCCTCATCTACCTTTTTGTGCTCTATCCTCAATCATGTATTTCTTCCAGAAGTTGGTTGAGGCATTTAATGCCTTGGGTAGAGTAAGGCATGGAAATATAATGGTTTGACCAAGCGATCCTGCAAGTCTGTAGTCTACACAACCCATATTCTTACTTATGTGACAAGTAAACCCACGTACGAATGCGTGCCCATTCCCTCATCCCTGAGTCGTGCTGAGCGTTGGGGGTATTGGCACTGTCAGGTGAGCCAACTGGAAGGTGGTGTTTTCTATTCATGTTTGTTCATCAGTCTACCCTTTTGTTGTCCTGGACAATTCGATCATTCTGATCCATTGTTCATGCATGTTGTTGGTGGTTCGACCATCCTAAGTTGCAGACGTGTGGTTTCGTAGAGGAGATGGGGTAAGTGGGCTGTTGAGATAAGAGATTCTTCAAAAGGAGTTAACTGTGGTTAGGTACTTACAACGTTACAGAAGAAGTTTCTCAGTATTATGAAAATGAAACTATGAAAACAATGGTCCCTATGCTCTTACTAACTTCTAAGGTTTGTGTAATCGATATACTTCTCATAAGAATCCTCTAAGGGAAGCTAAGAAACAAATCTATGATAGATAATGGATTGCGGCCCATTCATTTATGACAAGGTATTTTGTGAATTCCAAGATGAAGCTCATTACATTTTAAAGCCACATGGCATCATCTTTTTCTTTTTTATATTGTATATACGAAGAAGGGCCTAAGGAAGGATATGATCAAAATTGAATTCCAATTTCTTCTCTTTCTTCAGCCCTAACCATGTCTACATCTTATTCATTGATTGATGATGTTGGTTCTGAAGATGCAAGTTATTCTCTTTACAATGACGAATTGAATGGTATAAATTTGCAATGGAGAAACCTAAAGGCACATGTGTACATTAGGTCAACCCTTGAATTGTTGGGTTGGACTTGTATCATTACATCATATCACACCTATTGACTATGTTGTAGGTTTAGTAAGATGGTGTCACAAGTTTTCATATTACTTGAAGAACATCTATTTGCATAGTTGTATCCTATCAAACACCAAATCCCTAACTTCAAAGTGAATTTCATTACGATGTTGATTTGCTTGTTGTTTCACCTTGTTTTGTGCTAAAGCCAAGTTGTCATTCAATAGTTGGAGAACCTCTTTTTCCTGCTTGATGCAATCCTCAACTTCTTGAAACGTATACTTCTCTTTATGGAGGATGATCCCTACACTTATCTATGCATAGATAATGACCTAATGAGTCATAAAACAATTGTCAAGTAAATGGATTTTATTCACAACATTAAGATATCGGGAAGAGGGATCAATATGTGCCTACTTATTAGAAGGATTGGGAGGTGGAGGCCCCTCTTCTTATTACTGAATTGATAGAATCAAATTTGGGCTTATGCTCCATATTCTTTTATTCTTAGAAAACATTTTGGTTTAAGGAGATTATGTTCAAGCATAAGAACCTTGAAAATATTAATTAGGTCTTAATCTATGCAATAACAATGTTATTTTTTTCATTTTTTAAATTTAAAGTTTATTTTGATTATTAAATTTTTTATTTTCTATTGTATAAATAAACAACAAATAAATATAAAATATATTACATTATACAATTATATATATATAAATAAATATATAAATAACAATATATATAATATTAAGAGAAAAAAATACATAACATTAAACAAAACCAACATTAACAAAATAAAATCCAATTCCCCCCAGAAGTATCTTACCTCCCAACTTCCCCACCTCCCGCGCAGACTTCCTGCAAAAATATCCATTCCTTCCAACCTCCTGCAACCTGTTCCTTTCCGAAAGTTTCAAGTTTTATGTTCGAAATTAGATATGGTTCTTGTATTGTGGCAATGCACTCTTGTAGGTTTTGGAACCGATAGATAATTTACTATTGGGTGGATTCTTTTATGTATTTGAAACCCTTATTTGGGTGAGTTTAAAATGTGTTCTAAATTCATTATGCAAACAACTCATCGGGTCATTGTTGGGTTCCCAGTTCTGATCAATATGAAAAATATTATAAGATCCATTGTTTCTTATATAAAACTCGTGTTGATCAGGGGAACATGAAAGCATGGCCTACCCACACCTCCTGCCTAGTAACGTTGCTTGGTTGATTAACCGCTACTTAACTCCCTACTTAGGGACAGTCTTTCATTGTATACTCCCTGCTTTATCTCCCTTCCTCGCTGATGATGAGAAGGGTATTATTTCCATTTGGACCAAAAATAATTACCAAGCTCCAAATTTCAACTGAAGTATTGTGTTCCTTGTTTTCAACCATTTCTGGGGGCAAACAATCTAAGGTTCCACACATACTACGCCTTCTACTAAAGGTATGCACAGAACATCCAAAATCTGCAATTTTAAGTTCACCCTTAAAACCAATTAGTGAATTTTCTGGCTTGATGTCCCGATGTATCACATGCTTTTCATAACAGAAAGTAAAGCCTTGCCAACTATGCAATGTAAGGAGCTGTGTGTTTTTTAGTGAAGCACTTTAAACGTTGTAACTCTTTGTACTTCTCACCTCTTTGAGCATATTCAAGAATGAGATAGACACAGTTCTGATCATAAAAGTATCCATACAAGCAAAGTACATTGGGATGTCTCAGGTGACTCTATATTTTGATCTCCCGTCTCAGCTGGTGTTCTAGCTGGGATTGTAGAACATTTATGCACCCCTTAGTGGTTACCCTTTCCCTCTTTGTGGTTCATGTGGACCCACCAGGTTAACTCCAGTACATCTTATTATTGTGCTTCCTATCATAGTAGGAGTTTAAGAAGTTCATGAAGAGATCATCTTATTATTGTGCTTCCTATCATAGTAGGAGTTTAAGAAGTTCATGAATAGATCATGTTTCTAGCTTCAGCTGTATTTTTCATTTTATTTATTCAACTTAACCCAATTTAGACTGCAAAGGGACTTGAGTCTTGTATTTCTCAATTTTAGGTAGCTTGTAAGTGGTAATAATCTAAAACATTGACTACCTCCAAAATTATTGATTTTTCTTTTTTGGTAAAATGAAATTTTATTGACATAAAGGTACATATTAAAAATGCTAGTAAATACTAATAGGACCCCTTCACTAGCAAAATTGGGAACCTATAAGTTCAAAGAAGTGAAAAAAACTGAACTTGAAATTAATGATTTTCTGTTTTAGGAGCAAAGGTAGATATTGAGAACTCAATCAAAATAGTGATGGGAACTTGTCATTCCCTTGTTTTTCCTTTGTATGTGCTATTTGATGTGTTGACACTGTCATCCCAATTAAAGGTCGGAAGTGTAAGTTAAATAAATATTCCCATTTATTCATTCTCATGAAGTTGGCCCAATCATATATTTCAAAGGTTTTCTTTAGGTAGTCTATGTTTCAATATTCAAAATCAGTTTTTATCCTTCAAGTTATTAAGCTTTTGCTTTAAACTATAAGTCTCCTTGCCACTTCCTATACTAATTTATTTCTCAGTATTTTATGAGCTCTTTGAGTTCTTTATTTTCCTCGTTCATATCCATCTTAGCATGTCAATCATTCTCCAAGACCTGCAACTACCTGATGAACCTTGTATTCTATTGCTACCATATATATATAGTTTATTTCTCTTGAGTGCTTCAGGACTAAGCCTAATAAGGACTATCCCCTCTCTTTGCTAGTTTTCTCTCTCAACTTTATGATTTCTTCATATAAGATTTGAGCCTCCTACATGATGGAAGTAGGTGTACCATTGATTCTTTTCGTATGTTATTTTTCAAAGGTTGGGAATTACTTTTTGCTACTTGTCAGGCCTGTCACTATTCTAGTCTGTTGACATACTCTCATTTGTGCTACAGTATGATGTTTTTCCATTCTCAATGAATTAGAATTTAAGGAGCATATCTAGAAAATTAGAGGGAGGGAATTTAGAAGGAATGTAAATTGTAAAGAGAATAAGCTCCAGAGAAGATGAGCCTTCCATCTTTCATGACATAGAAGAATTGTTGGTTTCTATCTTTCAAGATATAAAGCAATTCTTGTTAATGCATGATGGGTTGGTGGTTCCCTTCCTCCATTTTCAATATTTGACTAAATATGTGAAGACCCTTTGCCAATGTTTCTAAATGGCATCGTCAAAATTTACCACATCATGCAGCATTCATCATTTGGAAAAGTTTTTTTTATTATGCTTCTAAATTACAACTATGGAAATTGTTTCCTTTCCCATTCAAGAATAATACAATGAGCTATAGTTGAACTTCCATGCGGAAAACCACCTTGGCTCATTGCCATGACTAGGGTGTATTTCTTCCACCATAGTTTCTCAAGACATGCATTCAGCCCCATCTGCAAGAAGTGGCTTGATTATGCAAGTGATATGAGATGGCTTGCTTCCATAGGTGAGAGATGGCTCATGAGGGGTGAACGTGTCTTTGGAGAATTTGAACCTTGGTGTGGAAATGAAACACTTTTGCTTTACCATTGAATCAAGAACCCATTGACCATTTGGAAACAAATTAAAATTATCCTTGGTTACTAATGTTAGCTTGTCTTTCCAATTAATTTACTCTTCTCTAGGTGGCATATTTGGCTAACCAATCAACAACCATGTTTTGAGATATAAATTCCAATATGAAGTTACGAAAGAACCCTGCATAAAATTGATAATAATTTTAGTCTCCTTCCACCTCAATATCAATTATCCTAAGTTTGAGATAGGGTTTTATCCAGGCCTTCATTTCTTCTTTGTTGATTGTACCCTTGCCAATAATCTCAACAAATATATATATAGTATTACCTCTATAGTCCCCTACACATCCTTTCTTTCATGGGTTTCCCTTTAGAGTTACACAAATTTCATCTTCACTTGGACCTTCTCTAGGTGGTTTCCAGTACATGAGAGAATCCAAAAACATTGATTGTATCTACTATCCTCTATGCACAAATGTTCTTTAACTTATGTTTTTTTTTACAATCATTAATTTCCCAACATAATCCCTTTTTCCTTCCTAAGAAAAAATTGTCCCTGAGAACTAGAATAAATATTTAGACATCATGAAATTTCCTTTTATTACTTTATTTTTTCTGGTTCAATATGTGCTTCCAGAATCAATGCATTTGTTGCAGACAAAGAAAACTGAAATTATGCCTCTTACTTTCATGATTTGTATCTTATATTTTGTCTGATAAATGTCTACTGCATAAAATATTTTCTGAGTTTATGGTATCATCTGAGAGATATTGAAATGTTTTTCATTTATCTTAAAGTTTAGGATAAAAGGAGGAAAATTTGGAATGAATTTGGTAGAGTTATATTTTGGATATGAATTTCAAAGTATAAATGTGACGGTCATTAAAGGTAAACTTGATGTGTTGGACACCAAACAAAGAAACACACAAATTATGGTATATATGTGAAAATGAAAATGAGCCCTCTCAGTTGGAAGGAAAAGTTGTATATGGACCTGCTTTGAATGAAGATACTGATTGGAATGAATCTGGTCCACAAGAAGATACAGGATGAAATTGATCCAGTTCACAAGAAGGTACTGGATGGATGGGCTATCTTGGATCCACAACTGGATATGAGGATATTTTATGTAAAGGACAAGATCCTTTTGATACATTGGAAAACATGCAGCAAGTTGAGAATCATTATGTATAAGATTCCATTCATGAATCTAATTTAAGTCAGCCTGATGACTTTCAAAAAGAGTCTCCTCTTCTTATGGTTGGGGATTCAGAGGTATTGTTACTTCCTTACAAAGAAATTGATTGTGTATCTGGTAACGATATGGAGGTAACTAGCAAGTCTACAAAATTGGTTCAGGTGGATACCAATGATGCGTTAGACAAATAGTTAGATGTCAGTGCCTCATTGGTTATGGACCCTAAGCCTTTTGATGGTTTTGGGAAACTGTTTGATGAGGATGATATCTATTGTTCAGAAAGAAGGATCAGAAGAGGTTGAAAATAAGAAATTTTGTATGATGAAAATCGTGGATATTGTTTGTTGGATATGAGTATCTCTACTCCTACTGAAATAAAGGAAGAAGAGATCGATACCACAATTTTTCAAATGTTTGTTGATGGTTGCTTGGCTGATTTCACAAGGTTAGAGATCCTTAGTGGAGAAAATGCATGGAAATGTGAGAAATGTGCTTCTAAGCTTGTTAAAGCTCTGATAATATTGAAATGAGGACAACAAAAGAAGAGAGTGGCATTAGAATTAGTAGCAGGGTGGTTGTTCGATCAGTGTTGAACATTTTAGATGCATTGTCAATAGGTTTTGAGAAAGACTTGGAAAATATTAAAGTCCTAATTGGTCTTGTTCGTCCTATGGGTAAAAAGGTTTGTTTATCTTGGTATTGTGGGTAAGGGGGGTTGTCTTACCACCTTGTTGTGACCCCTCTAGTTGACTCGCGGTCTTATGCCTTCCTATTGGTCCTAGTTCCCTTATTGTTTGTGGTACTTTGACCCCCTTTTCTATGTTGAATTAACCTTATTGGTTTTATTGTTATTTTTTCTTGTATGACCATTTGACCTTTCCTACCCTATTCTAAGTCAACCTAACTTTATTTTATGTTTTGATTTGGTAATTCTCATAAAACCTAGGAGTGTATAAGTGACCTTCTATAAGGCTTGTCAAGATTATAAATTAAGTTCATAACTTCATTCTTGTGATGTATATTGACATGAGAAAAGTTTGGATATGATTTTTTTCTACTTTAGAACTCGTTGATGTTGGTTTTTCTTGACATCTAGGGTGACTAATTCTTTGAGTGGATGTCTCAGTTTCTTGGTGCTTCTATCTTCTTGTTGCTTCATAGTTCTATGCCTCTTCTTATTATCCCCTTTTGGATGTCCCAAAATGTACTCCATATTTGGGTAACTCTAAAAGTATTTTTCCTCAAATACTACCTTATAAAACTACCATGGACTGATCAAGTTTTTACCCTATTAATGATGGAAAATCACTTTTGGAATGGCCATAAAACCCCTAGAAGGAAAACAAAAGGGTAGCTTGTTTTTTTGGATTCCAATATTTTGGGTGCCTTTCCCATCTATCAATACATAGAATAGAGATTAGGTTGTTTCGAGATGTCTAGGATCTAGATTCAAGAACTTTGACGTATTGTTGCTCAAACAAGGCATCATGACAACCACATTCCACTAATAGGTGTTGAAAGTGGGTGGATATTTAACTATGTTGCACAAGTTTCTAGATGCTATATATATATATATATAGCATGACGAGCTAGCTCAATTGTTTGAGTGCTTTGAGTTTCATCTTGAATTTCTAGGGGTTAATCCCTCAATTTGGATGCCTCTATGCCTCATTCAATTTCCCTACAAAGTCAGGGATCATAATCAATGTCAATGGGATTATATTGGGCACTTTCCAAAAAATGCAGGGAAGTGCTCGAGCGTTTCCCTATGAATTTTTCCTCAAAAAAAAAGGATAGGTAGATACATGCATAGCTAAAAAAATTGCCTAGTCTTTTGATTACTCCAAAATCTCACTTTGCTCAACCATGTTGCTAAGTTGAGTTAACTTTATCCGGATTCCCCATAGGGACTCGTACTAAATATGTGATTAACTTGGTGGGCTCATTTAGATGAAAAAACATGCTGTCATAAAATATAAATGCCAAAAAGGAAAAGAAAAACCCTTATTTTGATTGATTTTTGTTGTCGAGTTTTTGTTAAATCTAAGTCAAACTACTACGCTCCAAGATCACCATGTTGTTCATTGTTTCTCAACATTGGATACATGCATACAATGTACACACACAAATATATAAGAGAAATAATTTTATTGATGTCCACAAGTGACCATAAGAATAAGTTAGTGGGGTTAGAAAATATAGCAAGCCACATACATAAGGGACTGCCAAGGCTACTTCCGAAAGCTTTGAGAAAACTAGATACAAGTTATAAAAATGGAAGGAAAGTGAGAAGGGAAGGGTGAACCAAGAGCGTAAATCCATGAAAGTCCTACTGAGAACTATATATAGATGTAGATGTAGAAGAGGGGAGAGACCCATCTCCATCTCGATTAATCATTGTTGACATATGTGTGTGTATTTATTTACATAAACAGACAACCATGCATTTGTATGCATGAATGCATGAAAAAACCATAGCAAGCCACTTACATAACGGAGTGCTAAGGCTACTTCTGGAAGCTTTGAGAAAAGGAGATACAAGTGAAAATGAAAGGAAAGTGAGAAGGGAAGGGTGAACCCGTGAAAGTCTTACTGAGCACTATATATATAGATGTTAATGTACAAGAGGGATTCCATCTCCATATTGATTAATCGTTATTGATATATTTGCTTGTGTATTTATTTACATAAACACACAGACGCACACATTTTATGCATGTGTCTATGAAAAACCTGAGTTTTTATTGTTTAATTTGCAAAATCATAAAGTAATGTTGTCAATAAATAGGGAAATATTTGTTTTATGAATATGCCTTTGATAAGCCAAGTATTTTAATCCTTATGAAAATTCAAGGCCCTTATTCAACTAGTGATTATTTTACAATTTATTTTGCATAATTCAGTTAATTTAATCAAGCAAAAGTAATCCTTTTTTTTCATCGTACGAAAATTTTCTTTATTTTTTTCATTTATTTAAAATCTAGAATTTTTTATTTTACTTATCCAACATATTCCAATATTTGAGAAACAAATTATTGGCTTCTATTTCAAAATATTTTGTTTCATATTCACGATACTGTTGTTGTTTTTTTATAATGTTGATTTTTGTTGAATCGTGCTTTTTAATTATTATGAATGCCTATTTGATTTTTCTTTTTAAAGCCAAAAATCTTTTTGTTTCCAAAATTTGAAGGAAAAAATCATTTCTTGATTTTGTTTGTTTGTTTGTTTAAGATATATCTATCTATTCTTGTAGGTGATCATTTTAATGTTTTTTCTACACTGATGTTAAATTCCCTCTAGAAAATCAATGTAGATTTATAAATACACTAGAGCGTATGTAGAAAAGAAATTAATCTACATATGCACTTCATAAAAAATATTATTCATGATAACAATTTAAAGTTCTCTATTTCATACCAATGATCAAGTTGTAGAAATATTCACAAAGTCTATGAAAGAAGAGAAGTTTTTAAAACTTCAATCTATGATATGAGTTCAAGAATTTTTCATAATGAAGGGATTGAATATAATGATTCCTTTCTTCTCTTATTCTGTGGCCTTTATAAATCCTTCAATCCTATCCCAAGTTTTTCTTAATAGGGGATGTTAAGGTATATATAGACTTAGGATTTAGTTAAGATCATTTTTTTAATGTGTCTTTAGGTAAAGTATGTTTGTTTATTATGTATTAGTTATTATTTGTGCTTATATTATTTGTGCTTATGTATTAGTATGTTTGTTTATTATGTATCCATTGGTCATGATATGTTTTAGACATAAAGTGATCTAATGGTTCATATTCTAGTCAATCTTAATGGCTATTGATCGAAGGATTAGAATCCAATTGGTTCATGGTATGCATTTAAAGAGAATGGAGTGTCATGATCTGATGATCAATTTTGAAAAACTCATATGTGAGTTATTTTTCCTCTTGCATTGATATATTTCCTCAAGTGATCCTTTGCTTGGGAACATGGATCATTTCCTTGTCTAAGGGTTTAAACCATGAGTTTAACACAAAACAAATATTTGTTCATGATGATTGATCTATTAGATTTGTAGGGTCTAGAACAATTAATCTAGATTATGGTAATATTAAAGATGTATTATGTGTTCCAAGCCTTTCTTGCAATCCTTTTGAGTGTATCATAACACTCATTTAGTCATGAAAGTGAAGGTAAGTCTATAGAATTCTCACCTCAACAAGTTGTAATAAACAATTTAAAATATCATAAGAATGTCTTATAATTTTATGAACGATAGGAGATCTGTGGTGAGAATTATTTCAATTCAACATGTTTCGAACCTATTAAGCAGGTTCATCCTCAGGAGAAAGAGACTCTCACTCTTTCTTTGCACATGGGCGTGAAGTATAATTATTGACTATTTTTCAAGTTTCAGTTTTTAGGTCGGTTTTAGGGTTTGTTGGTTTTTTAGGTTGGTTTATTAGTTTCTAGGTCTTTGTTTTAGAAATTATTTAAATTTTTAGTTTTTAAGTGATATAATTTTAAAAAAATTAGTTTTAAGTAATATATAATTTTATAATATTTTATTTATAAATTTCAAATTTTTTGATAGTTTAATAATTCTTTTATTTTAAATTTTTTATAATTTTTTATTAAAAGTCATGGTATATTTATGGTTTAAACACATTTTTTTATTAAAGTAATTGTAAATTTAATCATTAATCTTTTTAGGTTAAATGTTCTTTTAACGAATGTATAATTATTAATGTTCTTAATAGTTATTGTATAAGTTGTTGATTTTAGGATATTTAGGTATGCTTTAATTAGTATTAGTAATATTAGTGTTGTTATTTTTTATTTTTTATTATTCTAGTAGTATTATTAATAAAATGTTAAAGTGTCCTCTTTATTGTCATAGATTTGAAGTTTATTAAGTATTTTAAATTTAATATTTAATATTTATATTTATATTTATTTGATAAGTTTCTTAATTAGGGGTTTTCAATCTTCTTTAAGTTTTAAGTCATCATCGTGATTGAAGTTCTTCATGCATTTTTTAATTTCTATGGTTTTTTTAACTTTTTTTTGTAGTAATTTGGGACAATCGCTAAAAATTTTGAGTTTTCTAGGAAAATGTGGTGTTTGGTTTTGTGAGAATGTTCTGCTATGGCTGAGTTTTTTATTCTATCAAGTCATAGATCTGCACTATGCTCTTTCAACCTAGTTGCTATTGACCATCCAGTCTCACCTATGTAGGCCTCACCACAGGAACAAGGTGTTTTGTAGACACCTTTGTGGTGCTTCAGATCAATGAGATCTTTGGCTTTGTCGAGCATGGTTCTTAACGAGTTTGGAGGAGCAAATGCCACATTTATGTTTTTCCTCCTTATGACGTTAGCAATTTTGTTTGTCGTGCCATGGATATAAGGGAGGGTGATTCTTGGAAAAGTTGTATCTTTTTCTTTTTCTTTTCCTTTAGTTTTGTTTCTTTTCCTTTGGAAAACCTTATCAATTTCTATTCCATTATATCCATTTCATTTCCATTATATCCACTAAAATAATAATAAATAAAAAATAACAACACTAATATTAATATTAATAATTAAAGAACATTTAACCTAACAAGATTAATAATTCAATTTACAATTACTTTAATAAATAATGTTTAAACCATAAATATAACATTACTTTTAATCAAAAAATATTAAAAAAATTAAAATAAAAGAATTTTTAAAAATGATATATTACTTAAAACTAAAAAATTTAAAATAAAAGAATTATTAAACTATCAAAAAATTTAAAAATTCATAAAAAAAATTATATATTACTTAAAACTAAAAAAATTTAAACTATATCACTTAAAAACTAAAAATTTAAATAATTTCTAAGAAAAAGACCTAAAAACCAATAAACCGACCTAAAAAACCAACAAACCCTAAAAACGTCCTAAAAACTAAAAACTTGAAAAACAATCAATACTTATACTTCACGCCCATGTGCAAAGAAAGCACGAGAGTCTATTTCTCCTGAGGATGAACCTGTTTAACAGGTTCAAAACTTGTTGAATTGAAATAATTCTCACCACATGTCTCCTATTGTTCTTAAAATTACTAAACTGTGGATTAGCAATGAATAACCAAAATGTCCTCAATTTAAATTGTTGATGATAGTACCATTTTGTATAGATTTGACAACTTTAGAGATCATGTTTTCCATCATTTTTAATCACTCATAGTGATGACTTCAACAAAATTTGGCATGAGTGATTTGGTCATGTAAAATATTTATCATTATAGTATCTCTAAAACCAAAAAATGGTGATTGATATTCCTCTCATTTGTTTTAGAAATGGTGCTTTTCCCTATTGTGTTCTTTCCAAAAATCATCACAATAATTTTGATAGGTGTTCCTCTCGGCATGCGTTGACCACCTTGCAGCTTGTTCACATTGATTTGTTTGGTCCACTCCCTTTGAAATTTTAGTATGGGTTCAACTACTTATTAATTTTCATTTATTACTTCACCAAATGCACTTGGGTTAGGCTTCTTAAAAATAATAGTGAAGAGTTTGAAATTTTATTGTCTTACAAAGCCCTTGTAGAAAAATAATATGGGCATTAAATACAACAGTTAAGAGTAGATAATGGAGGAAAATAAGTAAAGAACAAGGTTACAAATTATTGCATTGTACATGGCATTCAAATGCAATATAGTATTCATTACACACCACAACAAAACGGTGTTGTTGAGAAAAAAAATAACATTAAATGAAATGGAAAATTGTATGATCCAATTTAAGGGACTCAAGTCCTCATTTTTAAGGAGAATCCATAAATTGTGTCAATTACATAGTGAATCACATTTCCACAAATGTCTTCAAAGATATAACGTTAGCATAATTATGGACTAAAATTAAACCATATTTAAGACACTTTCATTTGTTTAGAAGGGAAGCATGGGCTCACAATTCTGATGAAAAATGGAAAGCATTCCAACCTAAGGGTGAGAAGTGTTTTTTATTTATATTCTAATGATGTAAAAGGTTATAGACTTCTTCAACGTCATGTAAGTTTTGAACCTATGCATACAAGAAAGGCATACATATTCTTTTAAGCGAAATAGAGATTACACCGTAGCATTCACACATAAACACAAAGATTTTCCCTGAAAGCCATTAACCAAGAAAACCAACAAAATCTTGGAGCCTCACCTACTATTTTCTCATCCTCATTATGAATCCTCACAATACAAAATATAGGTATTCAGCAGCATCCAATACCCTAATCCGTTAACCTAGATTACAAAATAGACTCTAATCCCTTAATAGGGATTCAGTTACATATTTTTATAAAATTCCAAAAAACAACAAAAAATAGCCAATAGGGATCGTCATATGCAACGCTGACATGCGAACCTCCCCTCCACACGCACATGCAAAGAATATAAAATATACCCAACATTCTCCTACTTGTTGTTTCCTTTGCATAGAAATGAGTCATGTACTCATAAAGTCATAGGCTTAGGGCATAAATGCCCATAGATTATCTACACTAAGAGAACTTCTCTGTACTAATAGACTTTGTTAATGAGTATGCAACAGTTTTCAAGGTGTCAACCTTCTCTAGCAACACCTTCTTGTCTTCAACCATGTCTCTCACAAAGTGATATTGCACATCAATAAGCTTTGTCTTAGCATGATAAGTAGTGTTCTTTTCCAGGAAGATTGCACTTTGACTATCGCAATCTAACATTACAACTTTCTGTACAAACCCAATACCTGAATACAATACTTGAAAGCATACAACTTCTTTTCCTGCATGAGTGGATTCCATGTATTCAGCTTTTGTAGTTGAGAGTGCAACTACAGCTTGTTTCTTGCTCATTCAATTGATAGCTCCTCCAAATAGGTTGAACACATACCCACTTGTAGATATTTTGCAATCAAGATCTCCAAACAATTTTGCATCAACAAATCCATGTACATTTATTACTCTATCTGGTCCAGGTCTTCCTTTCTAGCATATTGCATAATATGTGGTGCCACACAAATATATAAAGACCCTCTTTACATCTGTCCAATGCTCCTTTCCTACTTTTGACATATATCTGCTCAAAACTTCCACTGCATCAGCAATGTATGGTCTGGTACAGACCATTTCATACTTCAAACTACCAAATACATTGGCATATGGAACTCGTGACATGTATTCTTCTTCTTCCTATGTCTTGGGACATCGCTCTACAGATAACTTTACACCTACACGAATAGGAACCTTGACGGACTTACTTTCCTACATGTTAAATCTATGTAGAACCCTCTCAACATATTATCTTTGATTTAAACTGATCATCTGGTTTGCACGATCTCTTCTTATCTCCATTCCTATAATGATGTTTGCATCACCAAGGCATTTCATATCAAATTTGGAGGACAGTTGAGAATTCACCTCCTTTATAACATCTTTGTTGTTTCCAATGAGCAACATGTCATCAACATACAGTACTATGTTAATGAAATGATCACCAACCTGTTTGGAGTATACACAGTGATCATGTTTGCTTCTCACAAAACCCAATTCAAGTATGTATGTGTCAAACTTTTTGTACTTGGAGATTTATTTATACCATAAAGGGACTTCTTTATTTGACATACCAACTCTTTCTTTCCCTTTACTATGAACCCTTCTTGTTGTTTCACGTATATTTCTTCTTCCATATCCCCATGTAAGAACACTATCTTCACATCCATCTACTCTACTTCAAGATCAAAAGCAACAACAATAGATATAAGAAATATAATAGAAGTTAATTTTGCAACTAGACAAAATATTTCACCAAAATCAATTCCCTCTACCCGAGAATATCCCTTTCCTACCATGCGGGGTTTGTACTTCTCCACTTTACCTTATGCATTCAACTTCTTTTTAAACAACCATTTTCTCCCAACGACTTTTCTTCCAGCTAGTAACTAGACTAGACTCCAAGCTTCATTTTTGTCCAAGGAATCCATTTCTTCAACCATGGCCTTTTTCAATAGATCATTATCCTCTGAATCCACAACTTCCTTCACATTTGTAGGATCATCATCAGTAGTGGACAAAGAATAATGAGAGAGAAAAACAGGAGGGGAATACCTTTTTGCTTCCCTTCTTTCTCGAGATGATCTCCTCAAAACAGGGGTATGAGGTTCTTCTTCTTCTAATTCATCTTCTTTTGTTGAGTCAGATTCTTCACCTTCTAACTCAAACTATATTTTCTCTCGTTCCTTTTCCATTGGATTCACTTCCTCACTGGGGAATTCTTTGACCTCCCTAAACACAAAAGGGTGTGTGCAAGAAGTTGAGGGACCTTTTAGATGCAATGGTGGAGTGAAGTCAATCACTCTTGATCCAAAAAAAAATCATCCCAAGCAACACCGAACCTACCAAGCCTAGTCCCAAGGCTGGCAATAGGCATACCAACTAGGATAGTAAGACAAATCACACCTCTGTTTTAGTGAAGAGAATCGTGTGCGTGATTTCCTTCACTAAAACGGAGGCGTGATTTCGAAATCCTGTTTTTTTTTTTTTAATTGGTCGAGGCCGTCTTTTTCTCATAACTGCGCGACTATTGGACGAACGAGGACCAACTCTCGACTGTGCAAATGCAATTTTGGGTGTGCTTGAGCCCTCCATCTCCACCTTTGGATAAACCTCCCCTTTGTGGGGTATTTTCATCATTTCTTTTTATTTTTTTTTCATTTTCTTCATCAATTTATTTGCCTAGATTGAAAAATTAAACCATATTAAATTAAATTATGGCCAATTGAAACAAAAACCCAATGGAATTGGCCAATTGAAACAAGAACCCCAATGTCATTGGA
>LPNX010875830.1:531706-542375 GCA_001517045.1 Pseudotsuga menziesii | reverse complement strand
TATGTATATGTATGTATATGTATATATATATATGTATATATATATATATATATACATATATATATATTCAGTACATATAAGTTTTTAAAAAACACTTCTTAATATATATTATTATATTATTTAAACAATACTACATTTATATATTATATTATTTAATCATATTACATGCATGACATTGATGTTAACCATATTTAGAAACTCGTAACTAGAAACTCATGGATGGAAGGGAAAGCACATTGCTAATCTTCAATATTAACAATTGTAACTAATAACTCTAAAATCTTAAGAAATTCATAATCAATCAATATTACAATCTACATGGATAAAAATTGGAAAAAATAAAATTAATATTTAATAAGACTAAAATATAGGAAAAAATAAAATTAAGGTTTAATAATAATGCAATGGTATCACATTGTTTTAAACTATATATATTATAAATAAATAAAAAGATTATTAATCACATGCTTCTTATTTTTTTAGATTAATCTTATGTTATACATATTAACATTTTCATTTTTTTTTTCATTTTTTTATTAAATTATATTGATCTTAATTAAAAGTTATAGGTCTTACTTCGAAGAAATTAGAATCAACGTTATACTTTTTAATTGCGAAAAGGATCCAAACTTATACCCATGATTATATGACTATTTTTCCATTACTACTATTCGAGAAAAAAAACAATATTAGAATCAATGTTATACTTTTTAATTGCTAAAAAGGATACAAACATATACGTCATGATTATCTGACTATTTTTTCATTACACTATTTGAGAAAGAAAAAAACAATACTCAACATTAATGAAGTTTAATGTGTGTCAATTGATTATTGGCAATGTGATCGATTGAGAGGGTTTCAATGACATTAAGACTCTAGCATTGTGATAAATTGAAACTAAATCTGAATGGAATTATTTATTTGTTCAATTTACTTATTTAAACAAACTACAATGTTTTTAGCGAATACAAAATAAAGGTGAATTGATCACAAATTATCAACTATTTTATCCGTTGCATTTTTAATTGTGTGTATTTTCTCCCCCAAGTCTTATTTCCATAGCTTTAATTTCCATAGACGGCTTCTCGTTATTAGGATCACTATCACCAGTTGGGAGAAAAAGATTAAAATATTTTGGATGTTGTTAGGAGACTATAACTATACTTCTCTAAATTTGTGAGATTTTTGTAAGGTACGAAGTTCAACAAGTAAAAGTAAAATTGTGAGAATTTTTTATTTTATGGTATAAACTTTAACTAATAAGAGTTGTGGAATGGTGTGGTAGTTTATTTAATTTATTATAAAAATATTCCTTAAACAAAATTATTATGTTTTGTTTGGATTGGATATTTTTATAATAAGTTAACATAACTATTTTATTTGATAATTAATAAATTAAATATAATTTATATATCATTTATCTTAAAATATATCAAAACTTTATTATTTAATCATTTGATAGTTACATTAGATATCGACCATAATGTAATTTAAGTTTTAACCATGTAAATTGAGGGCAATAAAGATTTGACCATGTAAGCCAAAATGATTAGTCATAATAAGTTTACTATTATAAAACAAACACCAAGAATACATTATAAATATCGGACTAAATAATAGCCTGTGGTTATTCGGAGGACTATAGCTACTGTTTTGATCATTATTTTTATTTTAAAACAGGTTGTATGTAAAAAATGTACGAAGAAAATTAAAAACAAGAACTGAAAATTCGATAAGATAGAAAATATGAGCTACTACTCAGAAATTTTATAAAGCAAAGAGGAAGTTACAAGTTTGCATTACGCAGCTCCGAAATGACTTATTTATAGTAGATTTTACAAACATGTTTTTACTATTCCTTTTGATGTTGGACGATGAAGTTTAATTACTAGAAGGATGGGTGGTTGGAAGTTGGCTGGACAGTTGGGAGGAGGGATGCACGACTATTGGTCGACTGCTAGAACGCAGTCGAGCTTACATTGTTCAACACCCCCCCTTAAGCTTGGCTTCTCAATGATGCCCAAACCAACCCTTAGATGTTCAAAGATTTCTCTTGCCAATGGCTTTGTGAAGATATTTGCATATTCGTCTTTAGACTTGCACAATTCGAGATATATTTCACCATTGTTGATAAATTCTCGAATGAAATGATATTTAGTATCAATGTGCTTGCTCCTTTTGTGAAAAACATGATTTGTTGATTGTTCTATTGTTGAATTATTGTCACAATAAATGTTTATTGCTCCTTCTTGATCTTGCATCAAATCTGGCATAATTCTTCTTATCCACACTGCTTGGCATTTTGTTGATGTTGCCGCTACATATTCTGCTTCAGTATTTGAAAGAGTAACAATAGGTTGTTTCTAGGAAGCCTATGAGATTGCTCTTGAACTAAGATGGAAAATATACCAAAACGTGCCTTTTATGTCATTAATGCTACCAGTAAAATCACTATTTGTGTAGTCAACTAGAATGAAATCATATGATCTAGAATATAAGATGCCATAATCTCTTGTTTCACTAACATATCTCAAAATTTCGCTTTCTTGTCTGCTAATGTGAATCCTTTGGTGTCTCCATGAAACTTGAAATCAAACTGACTGCATACATAATGTTAGGCCTTGTTGTTGTCAAATACATCAAGATGTCTACCAATACTTTGAACAAACTTGGATCTACCCTTGTGCCCTTGTCTTATTTGCTCAATTTCAATCTTGTTTCCATAGGTGTAGATGTTGGCTTGTCACATTCAACATCTTGAATCTCTTCAAAAAATCATTTGCATATTTTGTTCGACAAATGAAAGTTCCCTCATTTGTTTTACTTACTTATATGCCCAATAAATATTGCATGAAGCCCAAATATGCCATCTCAAATTCTTTTTTCGTTGTTGATTTAAATAAATCAATTTAAAAGTTTCTTGTAAATATCAGATCATCAACATATAGGAATACAATTAATACCTTACCTTGATTACTCACCTTGATGTAAAGATTTGGCTCATTGCTGCATTTATTGAAACCATGGCCCAAGAAGTATGAATCAATGCGATAGTACCAAGCTCTTGGAACTTGTTTGAGACCATACAAAGATTTTTTCAATATATTAACTTTATGTTCATGATCGAATATATGACAACCCGGTGGTTGCTGCACATATACTTATTCATGTAATATGCCATTCAAAAACATTGATTTGACATCCATCTAATAAACTTTCCATTTCTTATGTCATGTTATTACTAATATTGTTCTCACTATATCTAGTCTAGATATTGGAGCACAAGTCTCATTGTAAGAAATCCCAGGTTGTTGTGAAAAACCCTTTGCAACTATACTTGCTTTGTGCTTTACAACATTTCCATCTGCATTAAACTTTGTCTTATAGACCCATTTTACACCTATTGCATATTTTCTTTCTAGAAAATTCACTAATTGCCAAGTTTGATTCTTCTCTATTGCTTCAATTTATTCATCCATAGCCTTTTTCTAATTTCCATACTTAATCGCTTATTCAATACATATTGGATCAACAACATAAAATAATTCCAAATTAGAAATTAAATCATCATCATCATTACCTTAAGTTACCTCATATATTTCCGTGAGACTTCTTGTCTTCAATGGAGTTCCATCTGACCTTGAGCTATTACGAGTGATATCTAGGTGTTGACTGAGATCTTGAAGCAGATTAAGATGTTGATATTGTGCTATGTGAACTGAAGCCATTGTAATTGGGAACTTGACCTTCATCAAAATCTTTCATTTCAAATTGTTGTTGTTGATGTGGATTTTCATTCCAAATCCATTCTTCATTTTCAAGAAACTTGATATCTCTATCGATTATAGTCATTTTTGTGATAGGATTATACAACTTGTATGCTTTTGATTGCTCACTATATCCCACAAAAATAAGTCTTTCTCCTTTATTATCTAACTTCTTCCTATTTTTTTTAGGAACATGTGCATATGTAATACACCTAAAGACTCTTAAATGAGAAACATTATGCTTTTTATTACTCCATGCTTTCTGTGGTACTTTATCTTGACACTCTTTGTGGGGGAACGATTCAAAATATATATTGCACAAGCTACAACTTCAACCCACTATTCATTTGGTAGATGTTTAGCTTTCATCATGTTTCTTGCCATTTTCATTATTGTTCTATTTTTTTTCTGCAATACCATTTTGTTGTGGTGTATAACTCGTTGTAAGTTGCCTTTTTATCCCATTTGTTTTGAAAAAACTCAAGAAATCATTGGACACATATTCTCCACCTCTATCTGTTCTTAGAATTTTAATGTAGTGTCCAATTTTCTTTTCAACCGTGACTTTAAACTGCTTAAAATTTTCAAAAGCTTCTGATTTTTGTTTTAAGAAATATACCCAAGTTTTCCTAGAATAATCATCTATGAAAGTTATGAAATACAAGTTATTCCCAATAGAAGGTGCCTAGATATACCAACACAAATCTAAATGCACAATTTCAAGTCGAGCTCTTGTTCTATATGATTTACAAACATGAAATGATTCACTATGTTGCTTACCAAGAATGCACCATTCACAAACTTTGTTTGGTTGTTTAATCAACGATGGATCATTCAACATGTTTTTTCGATGCAACTAATTTAGACCACTGAAGCTTAAATGACCAATTCTTAAGTGCCAAAACCATGACTGATCTAAGAGGATTGGTTTGAAAGCAAGAGACATCGTTTTGCAACCTTAAAGGAAACATCTTGTTTTGTGTTAATTGAAATTTTGCAATTGGTGAGTCTATGTGAATCAAGAATTTAACATCTATCATTTTCAAAATAGACTTTATATCCTTTTTGTAGTAGTTTTTCAATGCTAATTGGACTGTGTTTGCGATTAGGGACATAATACACATTTGAAATGTGTTTCTTTTCACTTTGCTTAGCTTCAATTTTTATGTTGTACATTTACCCATGACAACTACTTTGTTATCATCTCCCAATTTTACTCCTAACTGCATAGATTCATCAGTTTTTGCAAACATATCCTTGTTCCCACTTGTAGTTACTACAACCACTATCTAAACACAATACTTCTTTTTAGCTTTCTTGTGCACTATTACGAGTAATGAACTCTATTGAATCATTATTTTAAAGTGATTTTCTCTTGAGAAATTTGTATTCTGCCTATTCATATCAAACTGCTTCTTCCTAAATTCAGGTGCATAATGATAATTTTTTTGACAATAGTGGCATTTGATGTGTGATTTGTCATACCTTTGTCCTTGGCCATGAAATTCAAGAGAATGTCTGAAACCTGTGCTTCTTTTGCTTACAAATAAATTGGAATTTGTTCCTTCTTCATGAGAGTTGTCTAACATGCCACCTTCATTACGATTGTTGATTCTTCCTCTTCCAAATCCTCTTACATCTCTATTAGTGATTCTTCCTACTCTTTTGTTGTTGCTATCATGAACTTGTGATTTGAATGTATTTTCCATAGAGAAACCATTTGACCTATTGAGTCTTTGCTCATGGGTTTGTAAAGACCCCATAAAACCATCAATAGAAACTTGAGACAAATATTTAGATTATTTAATAACTACAACAATTGGGTCAAACGTAATCGGAAGACTCCTCAAAATAATTTCTACAACCTTTTGATCATCCAAAGCATCTCCATGAGACATTATGGAATTTACTATACTGAGAGCATGAGTGAAAAAATCATTTATCGTCTCAAAATTTGACATTTGCATTTTTCAAAATCTCTTATAATTATTTGTAAACTTACCAACTTGACTTTGTTGGTATCTTGATAAGAGTTTTGTAGAGTGTCCCCATGCATGCTTGGACCTTGTAGCTACCAGTGGGAAAATCTATTCTTCCATTTATTGTTGTATTAAAAACAACCCCTTGACATCCTTCTTCTTATTTTATTTGGGAAGATCCTTTTGTGCTTGTGATAAAACATTTTATAATCATAATTTTTCCCATTAAATTGTGGAATTTGGGATTGAGTGAGACCTGCTACTCACACCCCCATACTTCAATTTAAATTACAACAAAATATATCACTTTCACAACACTTTCTCAATGCAACTTGGGACAACCAATGCAAACTGATTAAATATTGCATTTTCACAATACTTTGTGATTTTTTTAATATTCCAAAAGCCTCCTAACAAAATTAAAATTAAACTAGTGACCCAAAAAACAGTAAATGGGAGCAGCAATTACATCACACCAAATTAAATGCTTTACCATTGTATTTAGTATTAAACATTACCAAAAATCAATTTTGCGATTTCATGATTATGCTGTTGTACAACTAGAGTTTGCACTTTCACAGCCAGCCTATGCTCTTCAACAAGGAGGGTCTCCACAACTTGGCTTTCATAGCAGTTTGAAGATAGAAAATTGAAAAACACAACTAAAAACAAAAATTAAAAATATAATAAAATAGAAAATATAAACCAATATGAGCTTTTCTTCGTAATTTTATTAAGCAAAAATGAAAGCTACACATCTATTTATAACATATTTTTATTATTCCTATTCCTTTTAATGCTAGACGGTGAAGTTTAGCTACTAGACGGCTGGTAGAAAAAGGTCAAGGAAATGGGATCAGGCAGAAGAACATTGTTCCCGCATAAATCCCACTTTAGAATTCGGTACATCAAAAACTATACGCCAATTCTGCTGTTGAGTATTTCCAATGATGGAAGGACCAGAATCAGTACTGGAGAAGGCCAAGCAAGAGAGACCTGATCCTTGGTTGACAACAATATTTTCCTTTGGCAAAACTAGGTCCACGTTACCATCCAAGTGCAACGTTATAGTCGGAACGTCCAGTGAAGAAGAAGAAAAGTCATAACAAGTTTCGAGTCCGTTAGAGGACGTTGGCTGCAGGTTCGGGAGTTTTGCCCGAAAAGCGTCTCTGAGAGCCGTATAAGTGGACCCAACAAGATGGGTGATCGTTGTTCCCGAGTCGATGATCGTTCCTCCCCCGTTGGCTATACTCGTTGTCGGGACGGAAACGACCGTGTCCCCAACGCTGATTCGCTGCAAGTTCACGTAATAGAATGAAGGATCTTTTAGCAGTGTGGTGAATTGCAAACCGGAAGTGGAAGTGGCAGCTTCCTTTCCAAGCACAAGGTATCCGGGAGATGCGGACGACTCCAAGATCGGGAGACAGTAAGAAAACGTGCTGCCAAATAATTCAGTACTGGTGGGCTGATTCAACAACGAAAGCGGTCCGCCCCCCAATCCCATCAGCCCCGGCGTCCGTTTAGTTTCTCCGCTCACGTCCTCGGCACAACCGAATGAGAAATTAGGAAGACGTTGAGAGCCGAGAGTGATGGTATCCGAAGAAAGCACACCAGTAACCTCGCCGGCGATCTGAGAGCCAGATCCATACTTGAGATCAAATTCACATTCCGACTGCATCCCGCAAGTCGTAAATCTGGAGTTTCCTTGCTGACATGGCTCTGAATCACAGGCTAGTGATTCATATGAGGAAGACATTGTGGGGTCAAAAGGTGAAGCGGCAGTCGAGTCGCAGTTCTGGCACTGTTTGCATGGAATCCAAGCGAGATCACTACCAGTGTCAATAAGTGTATACATGCTTTGCTTCTGCGTCCCAAAATCGACTTGTATTATGTACTCCCCGATTTTGAATTTCAACCCCGACTGAACAGGGACGTTGGCTTCCTCTTCTTCGGCGACTTTGAACGAATGAGAATCCCGCTTCAGAAAGTGGAGGCGACTGGCGTCTGCTTTAATTGATTGAGATATCAAACTTTCCCACGTCCTGTTAGGAGGTCGGAACGGTGAACACTCGGAATAAATATGCATTAGGGGAAATCTGACGCCACTTCCCAATTTGCCCATTTTTCTATTGAAGGCTTTGTTGTTACTTGGACAGTTTACAGCTGCAGTCTCAGTTATTCCAAACATGATTGCAGCGAGACAGACAATCGCTGCGAACTTGGTCATTGTGAAGAAGTTCATGGTATTCTATTCCTACACTCTACTCGTTTCTTGGATTTGTAAAGGCCAGGAGGTGGACGTCTTATAGTGCGCCCACGATGCATGCCTTGCCTTCTTGCATGACTTTTATGATGAAATTAGAATTTAATAAATATATGCAATTGGATCATCGTTTCACAACTTTATTCATCTTTTACTAGCAAACGATATGGACAGGTCTTTCAAAGTCGACGGGTGCCTTTTATGAAGAAATTAGAATTTAATAAATATATGCAATTGGATCATCGTTTCACAACTTTATTCATCTTCTACTAGCAAACGATATGGACAGGTCTTTCAAAGTCGACGGGTGCCTTATTACGTACGTCGAATTTACTATTCAATTAGACAGAACCCAGCAGATGAGACAATGCCCAAAGAAAACGCGTTCGAAGAGACGGTTCTCTCGAGTTGAATAGTAAATTGGGCGTATGTAATATGGCACCCGTCGACGACTTTGAAAGACTTGTCGATATCGTTCGTTGGTAGAAGTTGAAGAAAGTTGTGAAACGATCATCCAATTGCATATATTTATTTACATTGTAATTCCATTACAAAAGTCAGGGCGCACTAATGCTAAAGTTTCGCCCAAACCACTGTATGGTTTGCCTCTGTTCACACTCCGTAAATCGCGTTTCGTCCAATACCAACATTCGTTAAATCACCTTTCCCTCCAATTCCGACATTCCAAGTACGCCGAGTCGACAATGTAATTATGTAATGCAGAAACAAAGTGTCCTTGGAATTGACTTTGAAGAGAACCGTCTTTACTATTCAACTGGACAGAACCGTCTTTTCGAACGCGTTTTTTTGGGCATTGTCGGATCTGCTGTGATATTTTGAATCTTATTTTATGCAGTGTAATTCAAAGTCAATAACAAAGACACTTTGTTTCTGCATTACATAATTACATTCCTGACTCGGCGTACTTGGAATGTTGGAATTGGAGGGAAAGGCGATTTAACGAGTGTTGGAATTGGACGAAAGGTGATTTACGGAGTGTGAACAGAGGCAAACCATACAGTAGTTTGCGCGAAACTTTCGCATTAGACAGACTCCACTTGGAGAGTCTATCTTGTCTTTAAGTTTCTAAAAGTTCAAGAAAACTTTGACGTTCACGTACGAACTTACGAAAACTTTTCGAAAGTTCACGAAAACTTTGGTGGTTCATTATTATATAAGTGAAGATGTCAAGATTTAAGAGATAAAGGTTAAGATATTAAATTTGTGATAGTTTTTTAGTAATGATTTTTAATAAATTTAGTTTATATGATTTGATTTGATTTTGATCTTATATTTTAGTTGGTCATACTATTTTCCATGGGTATTATGCGAATTCAAACACTCGGGTCTTATGCGATTCCAAACACTTTGTCATGCTTATTGTGAGAACTCAAAGTGAAACCAAATAAGGTTTTTTTCAATAATACATTTTATTTTTTCAAAGTTGAAAAAAATATTTGTTTCAAAGAGAAGAGGAACAATACATACATACGTGGTTATTGAAACATCTTCAAGGTAAAGATTAATACATATCACATGACACCGCGCCCAAAACACATCGCTAGATACAGATGCTGAAACTAACATGACCAACCAAAAAAGATCAATATTATACATGACAAGTAATAACCATATCAAGTAAAAACCAATGCGAAAGTGATATTAAGGAATAAAAAAATAGGTCTTTTAACGGGATTGATCAAATTTGCACTTGATCAAATTTGCACTGTGACATGAGAGCGAATTCGAAAAGGGACTACGGTTTAGGATGAGGATGCCCCCTCGTCGCAATGACCTAATCGTGGGGGTAAGATGGAGAAAAGTACCACATAGAGGGAGGATCGAGAAGCAATGAGGGGGAGGAAGACAGATCTGGTAGACAACCCTTCTCTCTAGATAAGATTTGAAAAACTAAGAGAGTGTGTAAAACAATGGAAGGAGGTCCTGATTGGAAAATTCGTTAGGATATGACCTAAGGAGAGGGATCTCCTCAAATGGATCAAGGAAACCTAGAACCCAAGAGGTCATTATGACCTGCACCTGGGAGAAAAGGGTTTTTTCACTATCATATTTTTTAAACCACGAGGATAGAGACGAAATATTGGTGGGAGGCCCTTATTTCTTTTTTTCTATTGGGTTGTACCTTCGACCATGGAAGGAACGATTTAACAAAGCTAATGAGGATATGAACATTTCCCCAGTATGGATCCAACTCCAGTCTTTTCCATGCGAACACTGGGAACCTAAGATCCCGAAGGCTATAGGAAATACCTTAAGAAAATTTGTGAAGGATTAAGAGAAAATCAAATAGCAGAGATGCACATCCTTTGTCAGGATATGTGTATACATAAATATGTGGAGAGAATTTCTAGAAGTGATTAATCTTACCTGGGAGGATGAGGAATGGGTGTGACCCATCAATTTTGAATAATTTCCCTTCCAGTGCAAACAATGCCATGAATATGAACATCTCGGTAAGGATTGCCCCCAAAATCACCCAACTCAAACCACTTATTAGGGGACCAGGGGAAAATATGTGGATGGCGTGGGTCTCACCTAGGTAATAATAAGCGGAGACAAGGACGACGACCTAGCACTCAGACGCATAATATGAAAACCAAGGAGAAGAAGACAAGCCATGTGAATAGATTCGAAAC